>CAJFCO010000131.1:4168286-4192405 GCA_904066015.1 Synergus gifuensis
GCGCGACGATCGAACTATATTCGACCCCCCGCGCGCCGTAGGCGCGCTCATTTTTGCGAGCGAAGCACGCGATGAGAATGTGCCCGCGAAGCGGGCAGATTTTTTCTACTATTAATATACGCTGGTATACATATATCTTCTTAAATGACTTGACGGATTAGGATTTTAAAGGCACGCTTTGAAATTGGATCGATATGTCTGGTTGCCAGAGAGACAGGCCGTGACAGTAGATATATTGCGTAAACAGGGTAAATTTCTCGAGTTTACTGTTTTACATTGACTATGTCTAGTGCAAGGAAAATTCGTAATCGAGAGGTTTTTCCAGCTGGGCAAATTGAAGCTTATCAATTCCATCGTATTAGAGTAAGTAAGAGACAAAAAAAATTGGAATATAGAGTTTTTAAATAGTATAAATATCTTTTGTTTTTACTTTACCAAAACTTACCAGAATTTTTAGTATTCAGAGGTTTTACACAATTATACAAGTAAAGGGACGATTTTCTCTACTGCTCTCATTTTAAGAGGAACAATTGAGGAAACAATTGAAACTGAACATTTGTATTGAAATTTTTTGTCAAATCAGATAAAACAAGCGACTCCAACTGTGGATATGGAGCCTCCTGAGGAAAGGCCACACGTTTTCTTCGATGCAAAAAAAATACAACTGGAAAGAGAAAGACAGGCTCGAATAGTGCGAGAAAATTTTATTTTACTTCAAAAACTTCAGAATATAATGCACGGCTCTTCAGGGAAGAAGTTCTCTCTCACGCAAGGGAAATCCAAGTGTATCAGAACTCGCTAAATAACATTTACATACTTTTAAACTTTTATATGATTTTATATTAATTATATTAATTAATTATTGCCACATCAATTTGAATTTACTGTTGGCTCAATGAAGGAAAGTTTTTTCTGCAATTATATACATTTTTATGAGCGTTTTTTTTTCCAGCGTTTTATTCCTTTAATCAATATTACTTGTTAAACTATGGCGGTACATCAAAGAATAAAAATTCAAAGTAATGAAAAACTCGATAGTCTTTTTTTTTTAAAGCAGAAGCATTCCAAATGTCAGATTTATCGTAATGAGTTCTGTGTCAGAAAGTGACGAATCTGGAGAATCATATCCTGGGGAAGAAGAAGAAGAACATAATGTTCATCATTTTTCATCACCCTCTATTTCTGAAGTTACACCAAGAATTTTATCACATTCTGAAGCTTCAGAATGCCTTTGTACACTTGGAAAGTGTGATTCTGGTTTGAGATATGCTTTTTTGGCGATAGATGCTTCTGACAGAAATCTATCGGATGTAAGCATTATTCCAACATTTAAAAATGTTCTTCGAGTCAATGTTTCTGGTAATCATCTCACGATGGATTCACTTCAAGTATTTGCTTCAATGAAATTTCTTCTAATGCTAGAAGCTGATCGAAATAATCTTACTGGTTCTTTGAAAATGGAATTGCCTTATTTACAGGTTTAGAAAAAGATTCATTTTAATGAAATTTAGTTTAAAAGAAAACATTTCTTATATATTTGTTTAATATGTAACTTATTCAATTATATAATTATATGATTTTAGGTTTTAACGATGAATAAAAACAATTTAACGGGCACAGAAGGTATAATGCATCCCTTATTGGAAACACTAGAACTAAATTATAATCGCATTGTAGAGGTCACCTTAAATCCTGAAATTCTAAAAAGAATTAAAGTTCTCGAACTTAGGGGAAATCTCCTTTCGACAATTAATGGAATATATTTTCCTAGTCTTGTTCGTCTTTACGTCGCTGAAAATAAAATTGATAGATGTGAAGGTCTCGAGTATTTGGTGAATTTAAAGATTTTGCATCTTCGAGATAATAGACTTTCAAGCCTCTATGATTTCCAGAAAGGCTCTGTGAAATTAAGTTATTTAAATTTGAGAAACAATAAACTTAAAAGGATCTCTGAATTGAGAGGTCTCGCAAATCTGAAGGGGTTGGAAACTCTGGTGATATTAGGAAATCCTTTCATTGGTTTTTCTGAATTTGACGACGCAGAGGAGGAATTTAATACTTATAGAATAAAAGTTTTGACAATTTTACCAAATCTCAAGCGAATTGATAAAGATCCTGTTTTGGAAGATGAATGTCGTGAAGCTAAAAAACTACGAAAACAAATGTTAGATGATGGGATGAGCTTTTCAGAGTTCGATACACATAATTTTGAAGGAGATGAATGACCTTATTTAAATAAATTCATTTACGAAAAAATCATTAGTCGATGATGCTTACTTTTGGACATTAAATTTTTTTTTCTAGACTTAAATATTTATTTAAGTTTATCGTTAGTTGATAAGATGTTACCCCTATATTTTAGGGGTAGAATTAGGTGAGCTTTATTTGCTAGCCGTAAGTTAGCGCTACTGGCTTGTTTTCTTTTAGAGAAAAAGACCGGTAAAATCGTTTCCTGTTTGCCGATAATGATATTTTTTCTTTAAAGGACTATTTTTTTATTGAATTTTTTAAAAAACATGCATAAAAGACTGAAATGCTTTAAATTTGGTTTAAAAAATTTATTTACATAAAATTTTGGCTCGAAAATATCAGCTTAACTACTTTGCACCTATCATATGACAACCCTCTTTGCACTTGTGTATCACGCGATAATTTTCCTATACAGTGGGACCTCGTTCATGTCGCACTCGTTCGTGCCGTGGTCACGTGACCCCTCAAAATCTCGCTCGTGTCGCGGAAGTTACGTCAAAAAGTTGCGCGCGCACCACAATCCAGTGCTGTCCTTACTGAAGTAGGGACAGCACTGGACAGCATTAGTACAGCACAGCTACCTAAGTACGCCCCTGAAATGACCGGAAGGGAAGTTTGCGACACAAGCGAGGTTGCCGGCATTCCCGGTCCCAAGTGGTCCCAAGTGTGCGTCACGAACGAGGTCCCACTGTACTTATTTAGATGATCTATTAGATCAAGCTTATTTATATATAATAAACGTACCTTTAATTATAGAGTTTTTCAATTTGATATCTCAATTTTGAACATTGAAAATCCGAAATGAAAGTATATGAACTGGATATTTGACATTTTTTTGTTCACTAATTAAAGAATTGGGCAATTCAAATCAATTTTGATAAGATTAAAAGCTTCGTAAGTGGATTACTGAGTTTATTTCCCACGATACTATTTTTCTGATACGTTCCTAGAATGATTGGTCATACATTTAAAAAGATTAATTTTTTTTCACAGTAATGTAATGAAAAGAATTTAGTAATAATAATTTAATCTAATCCAAGATAATGTTCTTACCTCTCATTGATATGTTTAATGTTATATGATTTAATAAATTTGTATATGAGCTTTCTTATTATTCTAACTCCAGAATATTAATACAATTTTTTTAAGTATTTAAACGAATTGGCGAATTTTGTTTAATCTAATAACATCTAGTAATACGTAACTACATGAATGCGATTTTCAAGTAATTTTTTATCAGACAACTGATGTAGCTTATCCGATCAGATAACGTCAAATATAAAAGAAGTGATCATAAGCTTGACGTGAACTGTCCATCAAGTACCTGTACAATCTTTAGTGACAATCATGAAGTTTACAAATGCTTCAGTTCTGCTTATCCTTTGTGCTTTTCAGGTAAGTAAAATTCTAAGAATTTTTGTTTTCATTTTGAATATATATACTATACATAGAATTGTTTAGCATAGAAAGCTATAAAAGAAAACGCTGCCATAATGTACCTTAATTTTCATCATTTCTTGAACCAGTGTGCTTCCTCATCAAGGTTTTTTTAAGTTGTGGACGAATCATGTCAACGATATATAATTCTTTTTTGTAGGTGCCGGATTTCGTACTTAGTAGTGTTGACTCCAGAATACAGGACTTGACTAATTTGTATCTTCAAGCTAATAATATAATTAATAAACTTAATAATTTCAACACAAAGGAACTCGCCTTGTGTAGTGAAAAGATCTTCAACAGTACAATAGACTCACTGGAACATGTGACAAACTTAACACAACAAGCACAACAAGAAATAGCGGTGAGTATTCAAAAAATCATCCTTTTAAAACTAATTAATAAACGCTTAACTCTTAACACTTGATATTATGGATATCCCATTGATATTAATAATATTTCTCGTTTTTATCCTGATAATCAATTTGAAATACTGTTTGTTTATTAGGATAATGCAGACTATTTGCTTGCGGAAGATGACTTCATTGATGTTGATTCCTGCTCCAAAGATGCTGAAATTGCACTTATTGATGTTCTGCATTATGATTGCGGTTCCTTTGGAGGATGCCGGAATCAATCTGTGATTGATATCGAAGTAATTGTGACGGAAATAAAAGAATATATAAAGGTAATCCTCTAGATTAAGTTTCTTATGTATATTTAAATTACAATAACAATTTTAAGTGATGTCTTTATTTCTATCTCGTACTTTAATGCAATGTATAATTTTTAGGAGATTGAAATTATTAAAGGAGAAATAATATACTTGAGAGACAGAGAATGTAGAGGGTATGATAATTATGGAAGAGAGCTGTGTTTGTATTGTAAAACATCCAAATATAAAATAAGTGTAGTTTCTTATTCGAAAAAAGTTGTGAGATACATTACCAAAACTACTAAACATCTAGAACAGATAATAAGCACAGTTTCTTCTTGTACCTCTGTTGGAAGTGACGCAGCTGAAAAGAAGATCGTTGACATCAAAACAAATGCTCAACAATGCTTTGATAAACTCTGTGAAACTAATTCTTCACCGGATCCCACAAAATTGCCTAGAAATTAAGAAAATATCATCGTTAATGTCCAGTAGTACTTAACAATTGAAAGAAAATTATATACAAACATATTGAATAGTATTTGAATTTTGAATTTCAATACATGTCGAAAAATGATTCAGTATTTTGCTCTAAGATTCTGTTTCTGAAATAAAATTATGTAAACAATTTTGGTATATTTAACATATTTTCATACACAGTAATTTCATTTATCGTTATGAGTATTATCACACAAAGAAAGAAAAACTCTGGGGATCCCGCAAAGCAAGTTTTATCTGATAATAAATTAAACGATTATATCAGTTTGATATAGGATGTAACTGTACTTAAAACGTACAGTAAATCCTTATGTAACTTTTATATACATCCTTTTGTAAGTTAATTTTTTTGTTGATAAATACCAAGAAATGAACTTTGTGCTTAATTGATAAGTAGACGTCTGGGTCTTTGGAAATCGATTGTTATTGTTCTTTAAGTCCAATAAAATATTGCGATCGAAAGTTCATGATTAAGGTTAATTCATTTTTAGTGCAGATCACTTTATTTTGACAGATATTAAAATATTACATTAGAGATATTTAATTACATACCAAATTAATTAATTATTAATTCGTACCAAGTTTTTAACCTTTTTGAACTCTTTATTATTTGTATTCTATATAATTTGCTGTAATTTTTTTCCATTGAAAGTTACTTATAGGAGGCTCTCAACTTGAAGATCCATTAAAGAAAAGGATTATCTATTATTTCAACCACTTAAGGTTTTCCGGTGTACAAATGTTCGAAGCATTTGTAAATACTGATAATAATTAACTTCATATCCGATCTTTGCAATGATACTGATCTATAAAAAAAAATTAAATGAATCACCGGTTATTTTTTAATTACATATATCAAAAATGTAATGAATAAAAGATCTCTATATCGAATGAAGTATGTAATGACATATAAATAAAAAAGCATGTGATAAATATTGATGTCTAATTGCTATGAAAACGTTTGTTACTTTGTAAACGCTCATAACACGCATAGTTAATCTGTTCCATATACATATACCTCCCAAAGGAAGCAAAAAATATGATAATTCTGTTTTTATAAAGATCAAGAAGCTGTTATAAAATACAATCATTATTTTTTTTTTCAAAAAATTAACGTGAATTATTAATGATCAAAAAGTACGTGTTAACTTTTCATCTTCAATCTGCGATATTTAGGTTACTACCAAAGAATAGTGTTTCTTGGACTGTCATTGATACTCGAACTGATTGTTTCCCCTTTGCCATTTACGGAATTGAATGAGATTAGTGGAATAATAGTGGAAGGGATCATACATACATGCTTTAAAACGCCAAAGCTTAACAAATGAGTGTAAATCTGAAAATGTACGTGTGACAAGATGCATAGTTCATGTAGCATTTAAATTCTATTGTATAAACATCTATTTCTATTGAAATGTTTGGCACCATTTCCACATTATCTACTCCATTTACGACATTCTGCTTCTCATCCAGAGTAAGTGAGTTCTTTAGTTTTTAATTGATGATTATTGTCCATTTATATATTAATTTTAAAATCACTTTAAATAGAATACTTTATATAACACATATATAAAAAAAATTCAGTCAAAAAAAAAACATAACGAGATTTTTATTATATAAATTAAGATCTCAGTATCGCTTCTCATTGATTTTTTAAATGATTATAGACATATCAATTCGCGTTGTAATAGTTTATGTTATTTAAAGTTTACAATTTCTCTAAAAAGGGATTTTTTTCTTTAATTCAAAATTATACTGAATGCAAATTACATTGAAGATTTTGAATGTAACAATAACGTGTAGATATAGGGTAATTATGCTTTATTTATGATTATAGATTGTACTTTGCTATCAAGTAAATAAAAGTAATCCGCACTTTTATTGTGACCATAAATAGAATCAGAAGAGTCAAAACAATTATTTTTTTCAGCTTTAATAGTTTCTATTGATGTGAACAACTTATTATCAGTAATTAGACCCTGAAATACATTTTAAGCCGTGTTTGCAGTACATATGTTTACATTTTTAGATAAAAGTACCGTTGACAATGTTCTCATTTAGGGAAGATTCACTCTTAAATCAGGCAAAACGTTATTTTCTCCATTTGTTAATTATTTTTGCATGATTTTTATACGATTTTTACGAATTAAGTATTCGAAAGGAAAATATTCCATTATGTAATACCTGGTAAAATGTACTTTAATTATACTCCTACATCTTCGCGTTTATAATCTGCAATAGTTTTTTTTTGTTAATATTCCGACTTTTAATGACTACTTCTCCGAGGTCTATTTTTTTTCTCTTTGTCAATTTCGAAAATGAATTCTAAAAGTTCTGCTAATACTAATTCCATTTATTCTTTTCTATTCTTTTTCTAAAATTTTTTATTTTTTCAGATGTATTCCTGCTGAAAAAAGAGACTATTAATTAGAAAAGTTGATACCAAGTAAACGAGAGTTCCGATTGAGAATCAGATAATTCTTAATATCTAGAAAGAAACAATTATCGAGAGAAAATGTGTGAGATACCTAGTACTAGGTCTATAGACGTCAACTTTCAAAAAGTGAATTGTTCCCTCAAACAAGGTTTTCGAACTCAGAAAAAGTGCATCTTAAAAGAAGTGAGTGGTTCCTTCAAATGTGGAGAGTTGACAGCCATAATGGGTCCATCAGGAGCCGGTAAAACGACCTTGCTGAATATTTTAACTGGGTTTCAAAAGAACTTTAATGGCAAGGTATCTTATCAGAGTGAAAGCGGCGAGTTGAATTGGAAAACATTCAAAAAGTATTCCCGCTACATCCAGCAAGATGATGCTCTCTATCCCTTCTTTACAGTCCAAGAAACAATTTCAATGGCAGCTGAACTCAAACTAGAGAAAAATATCAGTCGTGATACTAAGAAAAAGATAATGTATGATGTACTCAATGCTCTAGATTTGATCAAAACGAAGGATACGCGTTGTGCAAATTTGAGTGGCGGTGAAAGAAAAAGGTTCAGCATTGCTTTGGAGATGATAAACGATCCTCTTGTTATGTTCCTTGATGAGCCAACCTCAGGATTAGATTCTGTAGCAGCAATGCAATGCACATCCCTTATGAAGAATTTAGCAAAAAATTGTAGAACTATAATCTGTACTATTCATCAACCGAGCACTACTGTTTATGAGATGTTTGATCATGTTTACCTAGTAGCAGAAGGTCGTTGTGTCTACCAAGGAGATCCTATGAACATTGTTTCTTATCTGAGCAAGTTTGGACTCACTTGTCCAAAATATCACAATCCGGCGGATTATGTGATGGAGGTATTGTGCAATGAATATGGAAATTTCAACAAAAGACTGGCTGAAGTACAAAGTGATTCCTGGAGGAAACCGTATAAGAAGATTGATATTGAGAAATACGAAAAATCGGAAGTTAGGAGTGCAGTGAACAAGTCTCCTTCGGAATTAAACAATGCGCGAGTTCTTCTGCGTCGATGTTTTTTAAGATTTTATAAAGACTGGCATACTACTTTATTGAAGTTTATCATTTATTTTGGACTGTCATTGATGGTAGGAATAACATATTATGATTGCGGTTTTGATGCTAATAAGTTTCCTTCGAATCTCGGTATGCTCACTGTTGTAGGAATAATTGTATTTTATTGCAGCCTGCTTCCTGCTGTATTGAAATTTCCCTTTGAACTCTCAATACTAAGGAAAGAACATTTGAATGACTGGTACAAAATCAGAACTCACTATGCAGCTTTTCTTCTGACTAATCTCATTTTTCAAGCTCTCTTCGTTCTTTTGTTCACAAGTATTGTTTATTTATTGACTAGCCAGCCACGGGAATTCTTCAGGTTTTTCATGTATGAAATTTTGATGCTCCTGTTCGCTTTTATAGGAGAAGGTATTGGTCTCATGATAGGAATTTGGCTTAAACCGGTTGCTGGAATTTTTGGATGTATTGTAGTGGGTGCGACGCAGGTATCGTTTTGTGGATATTTTATATATTTTAATCATATGTCTCGTTATATATATAATGTCAGTCATTTGGTATTTACAAGGTACGTTTCTGAAGGATTACTTCGTGCGATTTATGGATACGGAAGAGGAAAGCTTAAATGTCCATCAGATATCATATATTGTCACTTCCGGCATCCGGAGATATTTCTTTCTGATATATATATTACTACTGATTGTTTTTTAAAAGATGCAGTCGTATTAATGTCCCACTCTGTTGTACTGTTTATACTCGCATATTATTTATTGAAGAGAAAGGTGTCTTCTATTTGATTAAAATGTGATGGAATTTTTGGCAGATTCGGGGACAATTAGTATAGATTAGTATCGGTTCAAACTAATTATGATACATATTTTTTATTAAGTCATTTTATACGTGAATTTTACTGTAATTAGAATAATAGCGTTGTGGGTATATTTATTGTTTCTTCAAATTTAAATGTACTATAGCAAACAAGCACGATTATTTTGTTTTTCTTTTTACCAACCTTTGGAAGGTCTAATTAAAATTGAATGTATTCATCATAACACTGATGTCAAGAGAGATGTTACACGTCAGCCACGGGCATTTTTGCAGCATCATTGCAGTGTATAAACTGAATGCAAAAAAATTGAAATATATTTCGATGAAAATATAAGTTAGGTACGTCTTGTGCAAGAGCGAATAAACACTCATATATTATTATCAGGAGACAAAACAGAAAAAAAATAGCTATCAACTTGAATTCACGAGGAAATATGTATAAAAGTAAAAAAATCCAGTTCAATCTTCAAAATAATTTATTAAAAATGTTGCATACTTGATATTCGGATTGGTAATCGATAATATTTAGTAAGGAATATCATATAATCTTATAGTAACTATGCGTGTCGTGTGAGCATGTCTGGTGATCTGTAAGTAACATTTAGGGTACATACACCCTATTGAGTATTTTTCATTTCGATTTCACATTTTAGTAAAGGAAACAACCGTATATAGGACACAAAACCTCAATGACAATATCTAAGGATTTTCAAATCGTTTACACACACAAAAATTCACGTTTGAAACACTGTCATACATTACTATTATACCAAAAGCAAGATTGAAGTATGTACTACAATTAAATTAGTGAACAAGCAGTTTAATAAAACTCCTATGTATAATATATACATTGCAAAATATTATAATACAACCGCTTTTGTTTTCTATTTTTTAACATTCCTTGCAAATAGGTTCGAAGTTATTTCAACAAACAGAATGATGTATAAACCAGAGCGGACTTTATATTTCTTGGTGATGTCAGAGGCGATTTGAGAACTTTCAGAACAAAGGATATGTTATATATTTCCTGCATATTTCATGCATATTTCATTTTTGAAAAGTATAAAGTCCTCTCAAATTTGAAACTTGAATTATTTCAGTAAAAATAAATGTTATATTTATTTTCAAAGCGTGTTAACAGTTGATGTTTTCTCAGTGAAAGGACTCATTCACGCAGGACTTATGCCATCGAGTCTTTGAACCTTTGTGCACGGCTATTTTTATATAAAAAGTGGCATGTGTGCGCTTTTCCACATTTACGATACATGGAAAATTACATTGATTTACATCTTTATTATCTTGTGTAAGTGTGTGTGAGGCTAAATATGTGCGTGTGCTACCTGTGTTATTGTCAGTTGTCGCCTGACCTCACGCCCAACAACACAATCTAGTTTGCAAGTTCTTTTCATCTCAGTAAAACAATACATAATATGCATTTCGTACTGTGGTTGCATTTAAGAACTAACATTCTTTTCTTATTTTATTTTCCTTTTTAGAGCTCGATAAGCGAGTTTCTGGTGTGAAATGTGTGTGAAGGGATATAATGCCTACCTCGCACATTTAACTCGCCTTCACAGAAAAAAAAAAGATTTGAATCAAGCCCGAAAGGTCTAGTTTGTGTTACAATTTAAGCCAGTTTTTGAGCTTAAAACTAAATTTAAGCCTAAAAACTGGTTTGAAATGTAACGCAAACTAGACCTTTCGGGCTTGATTCAAAACTTTTTTTTTAGTGTGTTGTCGTTAATTATACTCAGAGAAAAATTTGCTTAAAGACTTGTGTTATTTACCATCAGCAAATATGAGCAAATTCAGATTACCCGGGCTTTTTCCATAATTTTTAATTTTTCAAGATAATTATGGGAAAAAACTTAAGTATGTAATAAAAATTTGTTCATATGGTAAGCAACACATGCCTTTAAAAAATTGTTGTTCAAGAAAACTTTTTCTGAATGTATGAAGATATTCGGATTAAAAAAAATATATTACTTTATTTAATTGCCTTTAGAAAAAAATGTCTTACATGGAAAGTAATTATATATACATCTAAAAAATATTTTGAAAAAGATTAACTTATGTGTTTCTGTTTTTTACAAAACTGTAAAGTGCACCTAATGTGTGGAAGACCCCTAATTTAAAGTCCTTGAATTTATTTTACCATTCTTTCTAAAGCTCTTTTAGTAGATGGATTCCACACAGAATTTTTTATTTAATATTTTATTGAATAAACGCGCGTTTTATATCGTGTAGACTAAAGTAAGGATAAATAAAGAAAGCGGAAACAATTCTCTAGATTTCAATTCTCGAGCTCGTCTTTGTATTGGGCACAATAATAAAGTCTTACATAAGTTTCTGAGAAGGATTGTAAAAAATCGAGATATATTTGATAGTTATTAGGTGTGCTTGACAAATAATAAAGCGTACATCGGCAGTCTTTGGAAGAGTTTGGAACTCACAAGGTAAAGGATTTTTTATCTACAATTCTACATAACGATCGTTCTATGTGTAATTCAGTCAGTGAGTTCTAAACTTTCTTAACAAATAACTCATTTCCTTTTTAATTACAAATCTACACAAGTCGAAGCTGTTGGTATTTCATTGTCAATTTTACTTTTAAACAAATGGTAAATTTAAAACAGAGACTTTTCACCAGAGTTTATATAAATAAGAATAAAAATTCTCAATTATTTCATCATCGCATTTTTGCAAATCAAATTTTAGACTTTAATGTCAATTTCTGAAACTATCTATTTGCTTTTTGATATTTGGTTCGCTGTATCTAAAATAAGGTCATAAAAATGCATGAACTTAAAGACTAAACATTTTTCTCGACCTTATAAATATCATACATTCAATTGCATTTTGCAAGTCACAACACGTCTGAAATCGTTAAATATAGCTCAGCTTTTCAAAGTTTCAACGCATCTGTAGATATGGTTTATGTCATAATACAATAATTTCTATTAATCTACGTGCTTGTAAGCATATAGTTTACATCATTCTACAATCTTCAAAATTCATACATAGTTCGCTATTATTTACAAGTCCGTCATGCGATTAACGAGATCACCGTAAAATCGATTATATTAGATATAGTTCAACTAACTTTTAAAACCGAGAAAATATCGATATTCGATTAAGACAATACACAAACAAATTTGTAAACTAAATATCCCCAAATATTTTGTGTGCCGTTAATTGTTTCACAGTTCAATAGCCAAGCGAATTTCACGACATAAATTCAGTGATAAATTCAATGACCGTAAATTTCATTGACGAACCTCTGACAGTGAATTTCACATGATCGAGAGGTGCAAATTTTACGAGGGTACGTTAATCTGAAGCATATTGTTTTATGCTTGAACTTAACTTTATTAACTTGGCGCGTAACACACTATTGATTTTTTCGTGTGTCTATTTTTGACATTGCTGAAAAAAATTTTTTAAAAAATTAACACTTTTATCTCTGTTTTTCACTATAGAAGTAAAATATCGTGCAAATTGTACTTTAACTAGGGCAAGTTGAAGTAGACGTATCAGAGTAAAAAGACTAGTCCCTTTAATGAAAGTGATTTATTTCTCTTTTAATCATATTTCGGAAATTTTATTTCTTCAATGCATTTTTTGATTTTACTCACACACAAATACTGGTTAAATAATGATTTTTAGTTACCAAATACATTTATTTATAAAATTCTTGTTCACGAGAAAAAAGAAAGAAACGCTACAAAGAATTTTTCTGGATTTTCTTTTTAAACAATTTCGAGAATTTTATAAATACTCTAACTTTACAGAGTGTAGGTGCATTCAGCAGATGCAAAACTTTATTTGCAAGCGCAGATTTAAAAGACATAAAAAAACTTCCTGGACGGTCGTTTCCGTTAGACTTGTATTTGAATCTTTTAAAATATTCATTGTGCAAATGCAGATAGCATTTTAATGTCCACCTGCTTCAGGTATACTGCTTTTTGGTGGTAAATATTAATTTTATTTTCACCTTGTCTTTCGTTTCGAATTCAGACAATTATTATTTAAAAAAAAAAAGAATACAGTCAAAAGTCATTTAAAAAAGTATATAAAAAACGTGATTCAGTGAAGAGCCCTTCGCAAAGTACAACTTTTTTAACGAGAGCAATATTGAATATTTATTAAACATGTTTTGTATAATTCATAAAAATAAAATGAATCTCTGCATCAAATGGCATATAGTTGAACTCATTGAGAATTTAATTGAAGGTCGCGTATTGTGCATTGCAATGATTTAATAAACGTCTTTAATTAACATTTTATCAAAGAAAAAATTGAGTTTGATAAAATTATCGTCTGGACGCGTCGATATTGGCTTTTAATTAATTAATTAACCCTGAACAATATGTGTGTTTAATTAAACTGCCAGTCTTTTATGTTAAACTGTAAGCAAACGGACAGGATATTGAAAAAAAAAAATAGGGAGACTGTAAAAGTGGCATATTTGCTTTAGATTAAATCGACCAGGTATCGTATCTCGTTTGCGATTTTTCGTCCGCCATGTGCGGAGGCATATTTTTAACGCAATATCAATATAAATAGAATACTAAATATGTACAAATATGAACATGTTGTGCGAGCCGGGGTAAAAGGTCTCGGTAACGTTCATCTTTAAATTAATCGTATTTTACATAAAAGTAGAACTTATTTCTAAAAATCATAAAATTTATTACTTTGTCGCATAGGAAAAAAGTGACTCTTTCCTTTCTCTTTATTCAGAAAGAAAAAATTACTCAAGTGCTAATTCCTATATTATAGAAATTCATAAATAAGAATTTCGATTTTAAAATGGCAGATTGTTGTTACAGTAGCTAAAAAAAATATTTTTAAAAAGTCAAATTTTCGAGCGGAAGTCAAACTTTTTACGATACTGATGCCTCCCCGGCATAACAAATCAGAGCACAGCTCCGAGGAAAACAGCACGTATATATGTATATATATTATATATATGTATAATGTATATCACATAATTTTTCTTATCAGACTACAATACGTACGCTCTACGTATTAGCGATGTCTCTTTTCCTATCGATAAACTCGTACATTATCTAAAACATCTTTAGTTTGGTCAGTATGACTAGTGAATTTATTACCTGACGGACCACGACTTGATATTGTTAAAAATTTTAATTAGAAATCAATACTGATTCAAATAAGAATTACATTTTTTTTAATTTCGTTTTTTTGGACTTCTTAAAAACGTCTCAAGTCAGGCTAAATAACGTTCTAAAAACGTACAATGTTCCAAAGACGTTTTAAGAGGACGTATTTGGAACATTGAACGTATTTTGAACGTTTTTTGGACGACTTTTTGGACGTTCTCAAAACGTCTGTAAATTTCGTGCCCGGTGGACTAGTATCAAGTCACAATCCTTTTTCGTTATTTTATAGTCAATTTAGTTTATTACAAAGAATTTCGCATATTACGCAAGTAAAATAAACCTACCCGAGGTTTACTTTGAAGAAAAAGCTTCAATCGACGGTCGATTGTCGCTTCAGTTGTTACTTTATAAATAGAAGTTAGCAACGCGCATTGATCGAACATACTTCCATAATTTACTTGAATCTGCATTTGTAAAGATTTTTAATGAAATCTGAATATGAAGTCTTCATTCATTATAAAGCTTACACTGTAATTTTTTATTTTACATTAAAAATCAAGAAGTTGACGAAAGTTTTAAATATACTTGGTCAAAGTTTGTAAGCTAGCTTCAGATGATTAAAAAAATTTGCAAATGTCAATTCAAATAATCGACATGAAATACGATTACTGACTAGAATTTCAAGGTGAGTTGCTTGAATCTCACGATAAGTGGAAGTTACCCTGTTTTATTGTCGAAAAGCGGGACGAGAGCGCGACGATTCAAAGATGGGAATTATTGTCATCCAAGAAAGTGATAATTATTCAATTCGAAAAAATTCAAGAAGTTAGTTACCTACATACAATTTTTACATTAATTACATTAATTGCATTAATTGTTTAAGGAAATCAATCTGCAGAAGAGGGCAACAAATACTTTTAAAAAGGACAAATGTTTTTTTATCTTGTATTTT
This sequence comes from Synergus gifuensis, assembly GCA_904066015.1. NCBI lineage: Eukaryota > Metazoa > Arthropoda > Insecta > Hymenoptera > Cynipidae > Synergus > Synergus gifuensis. The sequence goes on from CAJFCO010000131.1 coordinate 4,183,512, forward strand.
TTGTGCAACATTTTTTTCTCAATGATTGTCGTTTAAATGAACCAAAGACTCAGCCTCAATAGAGAATGTTTGAAAGTTGTGTGTTTATATCCTACGGCGAGCACTTCCACTTTCTCGCAATTTCAAGCAACGATATGACTGGATGAATGAACTAACAGATTTGTATCTTCCAGATCTCTAAACAGACCAGAGCACGTTTGATAATTACAAAATGGAACCGAGGAATTAATAAATAGCAACATTAGTTCCAGTTTCTGATACAGCAGACGAATAGAACTTGCCTGCTGAGTTTCTGAAACCCAGTTCTGTGCATTACGAAGATGGTTCCAGGTCAACATGAATCAGTCATTGGCGAAGACAGAATCATTCACCATTTTCTTTTAGTAATAAACATAAGCAAGAAGAATCACGGATTCGAGTCAATCCAACTTGCAGATCTTTGAAAGCAGATGTTTCCCTTTCATATGGAACAGACTGTAGATAATAAACATAAAATAATATGAAAGTGCAAAGAAAATGGTAGATATGATTCTTTATTTACTGCAAGGCCTTAAAACAGGCGCACCAATGATCGAACCTCCAGGATTGGAATTTTCGAAGACCCTGAAACTCGAGACATGGTGATCGTCACACGGTAGTCACCCGATCTATCTCAACGTATCGCACAGAACTGGCGCTTTGTCAGCAAATCACTTCTTTACCATCTATAATCGCTGTCTCTGAAGAAATGCTTTTGAGTCGATGTTGAGAGATAGAGCGACTAGTTTTCTGTCTGCAGATTCGCCAAAAGACGAAACACAAGACACCTATAATCGATACAATAGCGAGGGCAGCCAATCCAAGGTGCAGGGGTGGTAGTCGAAAAACAATCGAACAGTGTGTAAGGGCTTCATCGTAGCCCGAAGGGCAGTGAGATATTCCGTCGCACCATAAAGAGGCATTGATGCAAGCATCTAATTCTGGACAGCGTTGCTCGCAGTCGCGTCGCAAATGCAGACCTGCAGCTGCTGAAGACATTAAGGGTCTGGAGAAAAAAATATGTTCAAGTCATTTGATTGCATTTTGTCTACCAGTCGATTTGGTAAATAAGATTTGATATATCAACCTTCTAGTGAGTTCAAGCCAGGTAACTGTGTACGTGTCTGGCTCTTTAATGATAAATTCCACGGCGATGTGTTTAATTGGATCCTGACCAGGTGCCAGAACTTCTGCACTGCTACTAACGGCCCAGCCGTCGCTAAATACTTCCACTACATCATGTCTTGAACTTATCAATGGTTTGGGACACACTGACACATGAAGATGACCACCAGTGTGGAACACAATACGATTACTTGTGGCACATTTTGTAGAATTAGTCATGATTACTCCATGAACTTTCACGTACAAATATTGTCCGAGGCCTGGATCGATCATCCATGGATGAGTTTCGCAATTTTTCTGCAAAAAGATTCATCAGTATAAATTAGTCGTGATATGTAATGGGTCATAAAAATAATGATGTTTGCTGAAGTATTTTAGTTTTAGAATTTGTCTAGGGTAAAGCACACAAGTTAAGGAACTACGGAAGTTGATGTCTCACCTCATCTTCGTCCATTGGCGGATGGTACTTGATTTCTCCAGAAGGACCTCTTACTCTACGTTTCTGCTGGCAATGTGCGCCCTTCTCAAAGTCCCAGGTGCCCTCAAAATGAAGATTATTGTAGTCGTCGAGTGCATCCATGGAAAGGACTGTGAAATGAACTTCGACTACACTTGAAGTTGATTTGATGTTCATTGGAAGCGATCGATTCGAGCAGAAACAGTCTCGTTGCACCGGTGGCGAGTTTGCAAAAGGCACCTCCATGAACTTCATCATGAAAGAATATTAATCGATTATGTTTTTTTCTTTATCTTGCTCTTCTAACTGAATGTTCTTCCTACTTATTTACTTGAGATCATTAATTAATTGAATAATTGGTAATTAATTGAATAGGTTTAAATTCATTAAATGAAATTTTAAAGCGAATATTTATCCTAAAATGATACGATGTGAAATTTCATTGAAACTTCAATATGTCAATTATCAAAGTTTCATTTGCACGCTATGTTCCATAGATGAAACGTCCGGATCCATTCTCGAAAGTTTTGAGGTCCTCTGCAAACTTCAGGAAACAAGTAGAAACTATTGAAATTACAAAATGGAGAAAAAAGATCCCTCGGGGACTACAGAAAATCGTAAGACTATCTCAGAATTTCTGGTAGTTATAAAAGTTTAAGAATCTTTGAGATAGTGAAAATATAAAGTTATTAAATTCTTCGTTCTTATTTATTATATTGACTAATATAATCTTGTTGGATTGATTGTAAATTCAAGAAAAAGAATGAATTCTTGAGGAAATTGTGACTGACTGACGTGCACGAACCGTGCAATATTGTACACAATATTTGATGCATCGTTGCACAGATGTGCACTCTAGATTGTTGTCATGCATCCGACGAGAAGCACAGAGACTCCTCTTTTTTATTTTCCGATTTTTCATTTCAGCCTTTCTTCTTTGAAACGTTGTTGGCTTTGAAGCAAATTTATGTCTCTTCCCGGAGGTTTATATGAAATATTTCCAGGTAGCACTTTAAATCGACAATTACGTTACTGGACAACCTTACCACTCTTTGAAGAGTGGTGCACACTTTTTAATTACAAGCAAAATAAGATTTACTAAAGTGTTCAGTTTACAATTAAAATTCATACATAGAGGTGAATTATATAAACTAACAAAGTATTACAGTATGTAAAGCAGAAGGTAAACGAGAAGAGATAATTACGTTAGTATTACGGTTAATTAATGCAACATAACTACTGAAAATTCAAAGGCTTTATTGTCAAAGTGACAAATATTGAACGGCTGTGGTGCATATCCGATGGAAAATGAAAGCGGATCTTCCTCATTTGTTCAGTCCTATTACCAACTACTTGCTTTTCTACATATTATTGGACATTCGCGTTTCAATTCAATATTGAGCCTATATTTAATGAAAAATCAATTTAGTTTCCACATTCGCGTCAATAATCAACTAGAAGGTGAATTGATTTAAAAAATTTTTTTTAATCAGCATTGTTCACTTACTTTTAATAACATTTTTATAATCTTGTTGTGTTAAACAGTAATCAGGTTTGAAAAAACAATTTATGCGAGATTTTCGAGATATTTCGTTATACACGTTATTTTGTTGTACTTTTTTTAGAAAGGAGGATTAAACGAGATGTATTACCCACCTTCAGGGAGAAACGGTCCGATCCAATGCAAAGGAGACGATCGTAATCCGGACTGGATACACTTCGACAGGAGCGATTGCCATTGAACAATTTGTTGAATCGAAGTTTGACTACTTCACCTGGTTCTCCCTCGAATCGGTATATACAGCTGTGCAATTTTAATGTATTGAATTTAGAGCAGATACAAATTGATTGCGGCTGCATTAGACTTAATTAGAATTTTCTGTAGAATGTTACAGAGTGAAACACTGAAGAACAGCTTACTAACAAATATTCTGTTACAAATCTGAAACATTTCTGTATCTATCATGTAAAGATATGAGAGAATGTTCTCTCCATCGAAATTTCGAAATGAACAAAGGTTTTTCATCATTTTGCGTATTCTTTATTTGTTGCGTGTTATCTAAGCGAATTTTCAAATCGTTCATGAAAGTCTCGATCATATTTGTTCCCTGTCGTAAACCAAGTTTACGATCTCTATAAAAAACCAAGAATCGCCAGCGAATCGATATTTTATGGAGTTTAAACACAAACTGACTGTCATGCTATAAAAAGACTCAAAGCACTTGCAGGAATATTTTTTAAAGTAATCGGCTGAAGAAAGGTTGTTGTGTATGGAAAAAACACTTTTCTTTTTTATCGAATAATCAATGTAAATTATTTGACACTTTCAACTTTTATTAAATCTCTTGAAACATCTTTTAAATTATCTACAAATCCTTTTAAAAGAAACTTTAAAATCTTGTCAAATCCTGTAAAATTTCTTAAACTCTTTTGATATTTATTCAATATAAGCTGAAATTTGTTTCGTAATTTGCGTAGAAACCTCTTTTTTATAATATGATAAGATTCTCAAATACATAAAGATATTAATGATTATTTGCTTTAATTGTCTGGTAACAAAGATAAAGAATTCATAGAAAAGACTTTTAAAATCATATAAATCTAAAAAATTTTCAAATTATAAAACTTGAATTTTGTAATAAAACTCTCGCTACAATAAAAATGGTAAACTATTCTTTACATAAAAAACGATGCAATAAAGATTAAGAAGAATGAAGGTCATTAGGCTTTGCAAATCAATTTGTATAAAAGACGAATATACTACACAAAATGTTCACTTCTTAGGTGTCATAGCTGAAAAAAGCAGACTTTCATCATCGGAACTGTCAATTACACAATGACAAGAAAAGTGTTTTTGTATCTTGCAATTCTTTGTGGTATTTTATCTCAAATAATTAATGCGACTTTCTCAGAAGAGGGTAAGTAAAATTATTTCCTCTATAAGTATATTTTGGACGTTTTTCCATTTTTGAGTTTTCGTTCCCCGCCTTCCATATGGAAATCCACGTCAGCGTATGCTTAAGATTGAAATTAAGTATGAGAGATTAATTTATCAAATATTTTCAGGAGAATCATCGGATATTCACGTCCGCAAAAAACGTGTAATTTATCGTAATTCTGTTCACCCGGAAATACAGATAAATGAAATGCCCTCCATTGTAAGTATTCGAAAAAATGGTAGGAAACATTGCCCAGCAACTATACTGTCGAAACACGTTGTCATAACTATTGGCCATACTGTTATACATGATAATATTGCGAACTACAAGGTTTATTCTGGTCATGAAGGCATAAATTATGGTCAAGTTCACAATGTAACATCGAGAATGATATACCACAGAATTGCTTTGCTCACAATTCATCCAACCTTTGTATTTAATGAAAATTGTCAACCCATACAAATTTATGAAAACCCTTTACCGGTAAATGTTCGTGGTATTGTTTATGGTTGGGGATGTAACACTGAATTACCGTAAGTTATCAATATATGTATTAAATACGTAAAAGATCATATTTTATGGGTCCATGGTCCATATGAATAACTAATCTATAAAATTGTCTTCTTTCAATTTCAGAGCTCAGTATCATGAGAATTTAAGAGCAATCAGAGTGCCGATTTTAACATCTGAGCAGTGTATAAGTCAGTACCGAGGTCAAATTCAGATTGGAGATGAAAATCTTTGCACTTTTGATCCAGCAAATCGAAAACAATGTGGTACTGGTGACTATGGTGCTCCTTTAGTTTATTGGAATAAACTTGTTGGGATTTACTTTTGGAGAGATGAGAGCCCAAGCCAAAATAATCCGGATGTTTATATAAACTTGCTGATTCCCCATATGAGATCATATATCAATGAATTTACGCGGAGAATTGTAGTACGACATTGAGTCTCAAAAAAGCATTTGCGATTATTGGAACTAATATACTAATGTAACTTAAAAAGTTTGATTTTTGTTGCAGTTTGTTACCATTTATTTAGTAGAAACCTTTCAAATCTCGAAATCATAATACACATGAACCTCGATTCTACCAATCTCGATTCTACGGCATCACTAATTGTAAGAAAGGGAACATTATGGCTTTTTGTTTGACTCCCACGCTCTCTTCTTGTCTCAAAAGAGAAACTTTTCCAAATATCTAGCTTGTAACCTATTTCTAATCAAACTTTCAACTTTGTAAGTTAGTTACAGAGAATGTAGTTGCATGAAACTTGTAATCAAAACTTGTAATCAAAACTAAATTTGCATGATGTTTTAATGAGAAAAACCGTCAGGAATATTGATAGAGACTGAAATTTTCGCTTTTCTAAAATCCAGAAATTTGATGAAAGTTGATAATATTGAACTGAAATTAATGCTGAAACTTCATTTATTACAATAAAGTTGTAGGGAAGTGTTATAAAATTAAAGAAAACAACTTACCTAATATTTTTAGATCCACCGCGACCATAAAGAAAAATATCACGTGGACTCTGAAACCTTTGATCAGGATAGTAATCGCGGTTTCGACTGTAAAAAACACGTGAACAGGGTCCACTTCCGTAAGGATCTCCATCTTGAAAAAGGTCGACGAATTCGTACAGGGCTCGAAAGTTAACAGGTCTATAAACAAATTATTACATCATGAGAAATAATTCTTTTAGTATCTTAAATATTGAATTTTTGTTAAAATATCTATTTACGAGAAATTATTTAACATTCAATCAATTAATTAAAATACAAAACTCCGCGTGCTCTTAACGGTTCGTTGAACTCTTATCAATTTTACATAACTGTTATATTCCAAGCATTTATATTTGTTTTTCCAATATTTAATATCTGCTCATATCTAATTAAGTTATATGATGAAAGAAATAGAGAAAATCGATTGAAAAAGATATATCCCATTTCATTTCGAAAGAATTTATTATATTTTTGGAAAAGTATACAGACGTTTTATACTATACGACTCTTGTTTGTTTATGGGTTTTGCCGATCAGGCATTGTATGTATAGAACGTGAGCCATAAGCTATTCTGAGGGTAATACCATATTAAATCGATAGTTCACCCACAAGTTGAAGGGTTTATCTATTCCTGCTTTTTTCCAGATGCAGTGCTCGATTTTGCGAAGGTAAGCAAGGAAGGTATTAGAGTATAATCTGCGACCTCGACCCGACCTACGTAGACTTTTTCCATTTGCTTCTTCATTCAAAGGTAAATTTTGAATACATACATAAACATCATTTGTTGCCTTAACGAGTTAGATCTTAAAAAATTGACTTTGAAACTTATATTTGTTCCCTCTTTGAATCTTGAACGCGCTTAAATCTGAATTCTAGTTCAGTGCACTTCTGATTTCACTTGGCAGTGTGGAGAAAATAAAAAAGTCAGGTAAAGAAAGAAAACCATTGAAACTGAAACCCTCGAGCTATGATAAAATAGAGACCCAGAAGAACGCTTCGAGTTGGTTAGAATCATCTTTCCAATTCCAATCGTCCTGTTCATGTGAAATAGGCACAGAAAGTTAAAGAGGAAGTGAGAAACCAAGTTCTATTGGAAACTTGCCTGAGGGCTGTTGACTCGATCATGCGCATTTCTATGGTGAGACTGCTACCAGAGGAAACGAAGCTTTCACCCAGGGAGCAAGGACGACTTGTATTCTGAAGAATAGCATGATCGCAAGTCCGTGGTACCTTGTCCTTGCAATATCTAGCCAACAAGGTTGCATTGTTTGCTGGTCGAGCTGAGACTGGCTGAATCGGGTCACCAGCCCTTTCAACATATCGCTGACGCTCCTTCTCACTGGAATGAGAACTTTCATTAAAAATGTTTACTATTTGATGCCATATTTGCTGTCTTATTAAACGCTATCTAATTAACAGAGCCTGTGTAGAAATTTTGATGGGGTTCTGGTGGGACCCTGTGTAGTTTATCCTGGTTCTAGTAAGGTGAAGTGAGAATAATAAAAAGTTAAATAATCGACCCCCAGGCGATTTTACTCATTCCTATAGCTGTATCTCATGACTGATGAACCCTTAATTCAAGTTGTATTGCCCAAATTCAGCCAATCCCACTGAAAGTCCTCCAAAGTTCTCGGATTACCCGAGACACTAAGGGTCTTCTGTGACAAAGGGTAACCGACATGGTATAGGGGTAAATCTTCCCTCTTACCAGGATATATCGTTGCACTCAGTCAAAGGCATCATCTCTCCATCCCAAACTTTTAAGGACGTTGAGCAATCCTCATCTGTTGCTGTTGGATTCATGTCAACGTGAAATTTCAGTATCGAGAGCCAGACACGAAACTGTGGTTGAGCCACTCGGGGCGGGGGTGGTCTTCTCCAAACGGTTCCTGGTCGTTGTTCCGGAAATTTCGGTAAAGGACGAGGTGGAGTTTGCGTTGGAGGAGCTGGACCAGCTCCTCGAAGATGATAGAGGCAAGTGCTATTGCGTGGGAGTGAATGTCGGGGAGATGTAAGAACACCACCCCCATTTCCTTTCAACCAGAATTCACATCGCTTGCCTTTCGTATATGTTGGCGATTCAGCATCAACAAATTTCACCTGGAATGAGAGAAATATATTTTTTTTTTTCAGAAAATTAACAGAGTGTGTTCTTTATGATAATTTGAGATATTAATTCCTTTGTCAAAATGCATAAACATGCGAGAGCTTGAAATTATATCTGCTTAAATGAAACAGATTGAACAAATAGTGCTCTGTGTGAGATGCGGACGTGCGAAATCATATAAAAGGCGAATTAAACGTGATATTGATTCAATGGTAAAACGCACCTGAACCTCCAACTGAAATCCGTGAAGCGAATGTGGAGGCGTTGGATGAAGAAAGGTGCCAAAAGGAGAGGTGGTGAATTCAACCAGCAGTTCCGGTCCACTGCTCGTTGCTTCAGGTACTGGCTCGCCACCACCACAGAATTTTAAAATAACTGGATCTCGAGTAGTGTAGCCATCATAAATAGTCACGTAGTCCTGTTGGAGGAGAAGAAATTCTGGCATCTTAAGTAAATAGCTTTAGTGGAAAAGCCACTTAATTCGCTTCAGAAGAGAAATAAAAAATATCGTAGGTATAATTGGATGCGGATTATCTACGTATATAAAACTGAAAGTCTGCACACATGTGTATGTGAAAGTCCTAGAAACATTTTTAGGACGTTCTAAAAACTCTAAAATTTCCTTACATAGAATCCTTAAGTCTCTATGAGATCCGTTAAAGTATTTTGAAAACCCTTGAAATTCTTTAGTCTCTTGAAATTATTCTCTTGATATTATTCAGAATAGATTATATATATATATAT
>CAJFCO010000131.1:4192505-4243627 GCA_904066015.1 Synergus gifuensis
ATCGCAATCTTGCCACAACCGCAACTCACGAGGTGGTGGTTCTGCTTGAGTTGCTGGTCGTGCTCTTACAGCAACCAATTGACCTCGTGGTTGCCTTACTGAAATTAAAGCATGCTTTCCTCGTGGTAGTTCAGTCTGTCGGACCTGTAACAAGATTAAAATAAAAGCATTATTTAATAACCATTGAAGAAATAACTTTCAAATCTTTAGTTTTCACGGTAAAAACAAATAAATCTGAGTTTTCTGAGTTAGAAATAAGAGGGAATGAAAATAAATAGCGCACATTAGAAGAGGGAAGAATAATGGCTTCAAATGTGATCTGTAAATGTTAAACGCACCAAAAGGAAGCGATTCATTTTTACCACTCCCGTGAGGGGATATCGTATTCTTGGCATATCCTGGAAGAAAATTTGCTTTTATTGCAGAAGATTTATAACTATTCTGAGAATTGCAGAAACTTGGAGAAAAATCTCGTTCATGTATATGAATATTCAATTTCATGACCTTCTTTCCTAATTTAATGTATATGACTATATGTGTATGATTCATATCAATTTTTATATAATTCACGTGAGAAATTTTAGGTGTGACATCTACATATCGGTAATTCATGATGTGAAATCATTTTTCAAAAGCGATAGTTCTTTTTCTCATGAGGATTTTTAATTTTGAGCAAGAGAATGGTACCTTTGTAGTTTATGATTATTGGAAAGCACTTACTGCGTAGTAGCAGGTGAGATTTCGCGGATATAAACCGGGGAAATTCGGCGACTGCAGTCTGCACTTTTTTCGATGGCAGTCGGTGAATATTCGAGAACAGTATGTACCCTCTATGAGCTCCCCCAGAAATTTTTCAGACGCGGTCGATTTCGTTGGTTCCATATGTTCTGCCAATTGTACAGGCACCGAGATGGAAGTATTCAAAAGCTCTGTAGAGGATTGTTCCGTTGTCACGGGTACGGCAGTAATTTGCGCCATTCCTGTCGTGTAGAAGAAGAAAACTCATCATTCATGAATATGTAAAAATGATTTGATGTAGGACACGTATAAATATTAAATAAGGTATGAGGCGTACCTACGAAAGGATTTCCGTAACGAACAACAGCATCTGACCTTCGTATCATCTTATATGCCATTCTAAAGTCAAAATTGAATCCTGTCTGATCCTTACTGAGCCTTAGAAGCCTAAGTGTTATAGATACGCTTGGCGTCTCACTATAGTATATTGCAGGACCCCAGGATGTTCCACACCACAGACCACCGGCGTCGGGACGCTTTACTTCAGAAATCTGCAAAGATCCGTCTGGACAGCCTTCAGCAATGAAGGATACAAATTTACCTAAGGTAAAACTGTCAAATGTCAGCTGCAATCAGAATAACAAAATTATTTATTATATCATTTTTGTAATTTTAGGGATAAACGAAATTGATAACTCAGAAAATTCCATAAGTGATTTCAAGTGAATTCATGTGATTTTTTTATAAATTCAAATTACTTCAAAGATAATTGAAATGAATTCACTGAATTCAGAAGATTTTACTGAATTAAAGTCACTTGAAAGTCATTCGAATTCACTTGAAGTGATTTTAAAATTATTATTGATGATTTTAGGTGATTTGAAGGGACCTTGAGTGATTTTAGAGGATTTTAACAGATTTTGGAGTTTTTTGTGAAATTTTAAAAGACTTAAAGTAATTTTAAGTGGTTTTAAAGAATTCATGGATTTTTAAAGAATTTTCAAAAGTATTGTAAGTTATTTTAGAGAATTGTAAGGGATTTTGAAGGATATTAAATTATTTTAGGAAAGTTCAAGGGAACTCAAAGGATTTTGAGAAATTTCAAATGTTTTTAAGGTATGTTAAGTGCTGATAAGATATTTTAAGGGATTTCAAGTTATTTTTAAGTTTTTTGTGGAATTTCAAAAGATTTAAATTTTATTTTAAATGGTTTTGAAGAATTCGTGGATTTTTAAAGAATTTCAAAGTATTTTAATAGATTTTAAGTGTTTTCAAGTAATGTTCAGTGATATTAAGATATTTCAAGGCATTTCAAATATTTTAAGTTATTTTAAGTGATTTAACAGATTTTTAAGGGATTTTGCAGAGGTTTTTAGTAATTTTAAAGAATTATCGAATTTTTATTCGTTGATCAATAAAACAATTCCTATCGCTGATTTAGTGGAACTGTGTCAATCGTGTCAATATAGCAGAGATTTAATACCGCAATAATACGAATTGTAGGTATTATTTCGCATTTTTTATACTCTTGCTTAAATCGCATCATGGTGTAAAATGTTCATTGTATTTTTTATTTCTCGTGCCATTAAAGGGTGTACACTGAAATATTCATTCGAAATGTTCCTATACATTGCAGAATAAACGTGTAGAACCGAACATTCTCATATATGTGCGTAATCTAGAAAAATATTGCATTTTGATCCAATTCGCACACGACATGATTTATTTATCACCACGACGCATTGTGTGGTTGCATAGTCTGGGGCAAATCAGGAATTTAATATTCGACATGAACCAAAAGCTTCAAATATTAACCGACTTGAACCATTTTTTCAATTAAAATGCATTAAATTCTTAACAAATCTCAGATTATTTCTTATTTATTTTCTTTTTATAAGTTTTGCTCGAGAGCTTAAAAGTCTGTTAAATCAAGTCCTCTTTTTGATGTAATCGTGTAGGGAACACGAATGCGTTTGGAAATTTCACATGTGAGAGCGAACACGAATCAAGTAAAATGAGTTTGACAATAGTGTCAAGAATGAATGAATGAATGAATGAATGAATGAATGAATCAATGAATGTATGAATGAATGATGATAACGTGCAACACGTTTTTTCTCACATCTGACTAGAAGCAAATTTGTTAACTGAATTATAAATTGTGCGCTCTCAATTGACGTAAAAAAGGTTTCATAAAAATCCATCTTTTGCAAAAATTGGAAAAATATTTTATGAATTTATTTGAATAGCGACAATTTGTGTCAAAGTTTGACTATCGTTTTTTCTTTTTATAATGCTCAAATGATAAAAATGGCTAACTGAATATTTTTGAAAATATGTCAGCTATTGCGAAATTGTTTTTTGATTCAATTTGCCTTGATTAATAAGCTTTGCTTTCCAAAGGAATAAAGACCTTTTTTTTGCATTCAGAGAGATTTTTCAGCTTCGTTACTGTTCGTGCGGCTGGTGCAGGGAACCGCACCGGTGGCGTTATTAAAAAAATTCCAGCGCTATAATTCCTCTTGAATTTGAATATTTCCTTTTTCGACTGAGTGTTGTCCGCACCACCTCTTTTCTCGCCTTCGTTTTGCTCAGCCTCGAAACTATGTAGCCGGACTGTTGAAGTTTATTCTCAGCATTTAATTCTTTGCTTATCACTTTACACGGATTAACAAAATGCAATTTCATTATTTGATTAAAATTGGGATAAAAAGAATTACCTGAACGATGTCACCAAAGTCACCGCCAGTTGCGTTAAACGTGATTTTGCAGAAGTAAGGCACCTTTTCTTCCTTCGGCCGATGAAGTTCCAGGTCGTAAGTTTTCCCCACCTCTCCATAGTATGTTTTGTTGCAAGCTGCAACAAAGCCATCAAAACAAGAATTTCAATCTCTCACTGTGATTTATTTTGTTTCGCGTACGCGCTTTTTCTTGTGCTGCCGTAAGGAAAACTTTTCTACGCATCACAATTCTCTTGGTTAAATCTGGCTCGAGAAGTCTGGATAGCGCATGAAGAAAGCTCCTCGGATAATAATTTAAGGACTCTAACAGGAAACATTGCGAGAGTGAAAAATCTTGTGCTTTTACAAAGTTTGGGGTCTTTTTGTATTTTCCTTAAAAAACGTGAGATACACAACTGGGATTTTAAATTTAATGATGTTTCTAGGAATTTCAAAAGATTTCAGTGAATTTTGAGGAATTTCAATTAGGCTTCCAATAATTCTAAGAGATTTTGACGCATTTTAAGGGATTTTAAAGTTCCTCGTGGAGTTAAACAATATTTCAAGAGATTTTTAGGAATTTTAAGATTCGCATGTATTCGCATTTTTAATACTTTTCTGTCAGGGAAATTTGTCTCAAAGTTAGAGAAAAATCAGGGAAATGTCAGGAAAATTGAAATATTGAATCTTGTAGCCACCCAAATCGAAACTTTCTAAATTTACAATTGAAAATTAAAAGCAATCAGAATTCGAGAGACCGGACAAAAGAAACAGTACAAATTTGAAATGAAGACTTTGATAGAAGCCAACTATCCATCGTGGGACGTGATGCTAGGAAAAGAGAGCCATTTGTCACGAGGGTTGTATTAGTTTCAGAGTAAATTTCGACGAAAGAGAAGCAGGAACATGGCTCGACGAAAACTCATCAGCAGCTGGATATTAATTATGGGAACGAAGTGAAATGGCATTCACTAGCTAAGCCAGTTAAAAGCCGACAAAATCTATAGGCAGTGATAGAAGTAGGTCACTCGTCAGGCGTGCATTGTAGTTAATATATACATATATATACGACAGTGGTAATGAACCGTCTCGGTCAGACGTGACGTTCTTCTAGTCTAGTATATAATATATTGTGTCTAATTCCTATGCATACGTGAAAATGTTCCCGTCCACTTTTCTAGTATTTTTCATTTATCGAGAAAGAAGTTAAAACGTCGATATATCTATTCCCAATATGGTACCCAATAATAATCAATAATACACATTTTTGACGGTAAATTCATTATAAGTATGAATACCCGGGCAATCAAGCATAGATATATGTAGTTTGTAGCAATTATGCGCATGCATAAGCTCAAAATGAAAGGCATTCCATCCCAGGATCAGAAGCGATCTTAATATCATGAATGTTGAGAATTTCGTTGCCTGTTTGCTAAACGTACATCGTACAACGTTCCGCACGCGTTTGGCCTGATGAACAGCTGAAGGAAATTGAGGAACAAGCGGACAAGATTCTGCAGATAATATATAGACATGGAAGTAGCTTAACCATTAGATTGGTAAACGTAGAAGCTATAAATTAGGAATGGACAACTTGGGAATAGCGAGCAGAGTAAAGCTGCTTTTTATCAACATCCCTTTCGTCTCTTCATCATGTGAACATGTGGAAGTTTGTACTTGCACATGTCCCTCTTTCTCTCGAAATATTTCAATGTGCTTCTCTGGTCCTCTTGATTTCTCGGTCTATACATTCGTGATGAGCCCTTGAAGCCCTACAACGACTCAGTGTAACCCATCATTGGCGGAATTCCGGCCGATACACATCGAGAGAAGCCAAGCAACTCACGCACGGAGTGTATTTCCGATTCATTCGGCTACGACGATCTTTTATTGACTCTTGGGTTGAAATCCTATTTGTGATTCATTTTATCTGAAGCACAACAACTAAATAGATTAGAAGCATTTAAAAGCATTTAAATCCATGCGTTTTTCAACCAATGCACGATATATCATTTTAATTAGGGGATGTAATCCATTATGACGCTGCAGAACGGTTATTAGGGACAATTTTTTCTGCTCTTGAAAATCTTTAAATTAGGCGATGGAAAATGGATTATTATACGAAATTCTGATTTAATTGTACTGATAACAAGTAGGCGTTTGTGAGCGATGACGAATTTTGTTTATTTAACTTAGAAACTTCATAAATCGCAAAGATTTCGAGTAATAGTCAATTCTGAGACATTGTGCGATTTTGCGCTTTGCATAAAATAGGGGTCTCTATTGATTTTATTGTAATTCAGGCCTGAATTTTAAAACTAGAAGGTTTTCGCTGTTTTTTTTTATTTATCAAAAATACAAGACTGTATACGACCGATGCAAAATAGCTTTCGAACCGTTGCCAAACCTGTTTATGCAATCCTGTGGATTTTCCCACAGTGCAGAAGCTGAGCCCTGGATTTGGACGAGACCGACTATTTCCTAGCAAAAGTTCTAGTATAAGTTATGATTTCGTTATTCGATATTTTTTCGACTACATATCTTTCCCAGTGAGATTAAATTTTTTTTAAATATCACAATTGTGCGAACTGTGTTTCATTTTGATGAGAAACAATTTTTATAATTATAAATTGTAATTTGACGATATTGTTTAAGTATTTCTTTTCGAGTTGTATGTTACATGGAACCTTTGTAGTTTAGAGTGGATATTTTATATTCGCTTTCGGCGCAGATCGCGACGCACAATTTGTGGTGAGGGGAGGAAGAGGGACAAGTGGTTTCTTTCAAACGCTTTTCACGTGCGTACGAGGGTGGCTGTAGTAAAGGGTGTAAAGGAAAATGCGTATCCTTTTATATTGTCCGCCTGTCCACAGGGTTGCTTCTTATCCCTCTTTTTAAAAACCCGGTTTTGTCTTCCAACCTATCATTTACGCTTTCTCGCCGGTCTTTTCTGTACACTAAAGCTATGTTTCAAAACGTTAAACGTGACATCCAGTTGTATAAAAAACACACAAAATTATAATCAGTTTAATAATTTTACGAGGAATCCGGTAATTAAAGTAATTATTTTTTTTTCTTCTTATATTTACAGATTCTTAAATATAAGATAAGTGTATATCTTATATTTATATTATATATTTATCTTGTTTAATTATATTTATATTTTTATATTTCTTTTCATCACAGAAAAAAACCTGGTTTTTGTTACAGCTTGTTTTTTCTGTAATGTTATTACAGAACGTCAAAATTCTAAAGAGAAGTACGTGCCATTGAAAAATCGACCGAGAAATGTTGCGCTTACGTGCATGCAGTTGATCATAGAAAAATGTATAATATCGTCTGGCAGCATGAACTCTCAAGAATCACTTTCTTTCTTTTTCAAGCTTGCTGCAAATATATTTTCTACGCTTACTCATATTCCCATACAAGTAGATACGAAGGTTTATACCTTCGTTTTTCAGCAAAATGCGTGATATTTTTTTTATATTTGATGTAATAAAGCGACTATTTAGACAGTTTTTTAAAAAAACTTTTTTCACAAATGAAGAGCTTCTATTCATGAACGTATTTTTATTCCACGCATGGACATCACTAAAAGATATATTTTCTCTATCTCATTTGTCGTTAATCATTTTTTGCCTCTTCGTCGGATGTTCCCAAGCCTTGGTTACTTCCTGTGGCTTTCATTGTGTGTGCCAGGAGAATATTTGATGAGGGAGGGTCATTGGATCAGGAATAAGAAAATATTTCTGGTGGTTTGAGCAAGTCTGGGTCGTTTTTGAAGCGAATATATGTAGTTTCGTAGTAAGAGTACAAGAGGTGGGTTTTTGGTCGTGGATTTAGAGCTGGAACGATGGTTTGACCCAAATGCTGGCCGATTGGCATGTCGCCAGTTTTCTGTGTCTGCCTGCAACCCTCGATTCCTCCTCCTCCCTTTACAAGCACGCTTTTACTTATATTTTTCGTACAGAGTCGGCTCCATGCGACCGTGCGCGATATCAATTTCGAAAGTCGATAAATTAAATACCTGTCATTTTCGCGGTCGGCTTCCATTCATTCTGTGATCGGCAGTTTCTGGAGTCAAGATTTAAAGCTTTGACTAAGCATTAAAAGTTATTCTCCTTTTTTACAATAAGTAGCAACTATGATTCGCGATTGATTTCTTGTTTTTGCACTCTTTTTGCTAAAAAGATTCCAGGGTGGCTATATATATATATATATATATATATATATATATATATATATATATATATATATATATATATATATATCAGTTGTTGTATTACTTACATAGTTTTTATAGTTTGTTTAATAGATTTTAGAAACTTTCCAGAGATTTTGAAGAATTATAATGAATTTCCCAGCATTCTTTCAGATTATCTGGGTTTCTAATCATTGCATGAGATTTTTAAATATTTTTAAAGGATTACAAGAGATTTGTATAATAATTAAAAGATTTAGTGGAATTTTAAAGTTCCGTGTGGAATGTTAAAAGATTTTAAAAATTTTGTAAGAATATTTGAAATGCCTTCCATAGAATAACAAGAATCTTGAATTTTCAGCTTGAGTGTCCAGTTTAAACTTCAAAATATTATAATGGAATTAAAAGCAACTTCTCTTTTTCATATTTTCTGTTGATAAAAAGTATTTTTTAATATATGACGTGAAGAGAGAGGCTGGATGCTAAACGAGAGAGTATATCAACTGCAATTCGTAGTCAGCCAGAATTTTGCGCCCCAATTCTTTCGCCATTATTTTACTGAACCACCGGTTATCGAGCCGCTCTCAGCCTCAAATTTCTTCTACCGATGTAAAACTAATAATGGCAATGACTGTGCACTGCTAGGAAAATTCTGCTGAAAATTCTTTTCCCGGGGAAAATATTTCCATTACAGTCCAATCGTGCGAATAATCCATCTGGAGAGCATTTTTTTTTCTATCCTGTAATAAAACTTGCTCTGTGACTGCCAACTTATTCTAGCGTATAAAGAATTTCCCTAAAATATTGACATCTTGTGCAATGTTCCGGAATATTCTGCAACATTTTGAAACATTTTCAAGTATTTTGAAATTTTCTATATTAATATGAAAGAATATTATTCCCTTTCTATAGAATATTCTGGAATTTAGCAATACTACGTTTGATTAAAAGATACACCCAACTGAATATTCATGTTCCAGAAGCAGTTTGATTTGTCGTTATTGCGCGCAAAAGTATTTTCAGGGAAAAAAGTAAAGGGGTTGGGGTACTTTGTACTTTATATCCAGTCGAATCGTTTATTACCAAACTCTGGTGAGCTGCAGCAGGGGCGAATTGGAATTCCACGAGATAAATCTTTCCTTCCACGAATCAAACTCGCAAACAAGCTCGTAATTTTCTGCAAACTTACCCCTTGTACCACCCTTTCCTCTGCCTAAAAATCTACTATCGCAAGCAACCCGGAACCAGAAAACTTTCCATGAAGAATCTATGTTCCTAATTTTCTTCCACCGTATGATAAGCTTTCCAATCAATGATCGTTATTCTTTTATTCTGATATTGATTTTCTCCCTGTCAAAATTTGTGCAAAGATTTCCGAGAATATCCTTAATTTAGAAAGACCAATAATAATTTCCAGTTTAGTAAATAAAACTAATTACATTCGTACACTAATTGTGTAGGGATTTTCATCAGTATCTAATTTCTAAATCTGTTGCTCACATTTAGCTAATTCCTCTAGAATTCTAATGGTCGAAATTCCGTGGAGGAATTAATAGTGCTTAGGTATTTAGAAGTTAGTTTAATCCAAATGCAATCTGTTCTCTCCTGATATCACCCAAAAGTACAACTGCATATATTGTATTAGATTTCAAATAGTAGAATTTCCATAATAAAGTAAGAATATAAAAGACATATTTGAAGGCAGGAAATGCTAACGTTAACTAAAGAAATTGAGGTTTTTTTTTTTATTTAAAAGTTTTCAAGACGCCAAAAAAGACGGCAAAGCCAGTTTATAGTAAGCTTTTCTAAGTTTTACCAAGGAAAAACTTCTTTTCGGTTTCCCGCATCTTTCCCTTGATCTGCTTAACTACTTTCAGTACTATATAATTGTTATTAATTAATTCAGTCAGTCGATTCTTATTTCCCTTCTTTGAAACTGGATACCAAAGTTTATAGCTCGAAAAACTTTTTCATCCTCTTATATACCATCTGCATATACAAAGAAAAGGTTCTTTTCCTGCGAACACTGGAAACTTTTTAGGTTTTTTTCTTCACTTTCTTCGCCTGCTCTTATTTTGTATGAAAGCGTCAAGCGAGAAGAGAAAAAAAAACGATAGGTATCAGAATATCACATTTTCGATATAGTCGTCCTTTCCACTTTTCGCAAGTATCAAATGTAATGCATATAAGTATCATATAAGAAAGCAGAATGAAAAAGTAATGTAACTTCTCGATTGCTGAAGATGGACATTTAAAAAAATGGCTTTTTTCTTGTGAATGACCCCCATTTGAAAACTTTAGTTCTAAATACGTGCTTGGAGAGAGAATTTTGTTTTCCCTCGCAAGCCAGAGACGATCTGTCCTTAAAATGGAATACAACATTTGTCGTTTAACCGAGACGTGCCTCGGTTAGACGTCTGCTACTGCTGCCACTCTTCGGGGGTAGAAAGCCCCTTCATTTCGTTCGTATAATTAGATCAGTTCGCTCGAAACTCGTATTCCCTTTTCGATTTTTTAAATTAAGGACGGATTGGATTCACTTTACTGTATAAAGGAATTTTCAAGAAATAATATATTTAATTAATAGGAAAAATTAATTAGGAGAATAAGAAAAAAAGATTCTATTTTAATAAGCGAATTCAATAACATACTCGTATATAAGTACGATTTCTATAATGTATGTACTCGTTCATAAAAATAAAAGACAAGTTGAATCTATAATCATATTCATTTAGTATACATAATTATTAAATTCGATAAAGCTGCTTCATTTCCATATTTTACGTTCTCTATAATAATTTGTATAATATCTGAATTCATGCGAAAGGAATTAATTAAAAATTAAATTGTGTCAAGCGTGGCTGTGATACAAATTTAATTATCGTTCTTTAATTCGATAACTTTTCATAAATTGTTTCAAATTTCTTCAATTTTATACAAGGGGTTGATGTTCACTTGAAGACGTCTGAAACTTGAATCGTTTCTTTTTTTTATGAAGTTCACCCATCCCTAGTTGAGTTGTCCCTCGATTTTATAAGACAATTTTATTATCATTGTACAATAAGATATATTTTACTTTAAAAAATCGTCTCCTTTCTTAATACGAAGTGTGCTATCCATTATTCCGTAATAAAAATTTAAATACATAGTCACTTATGAAAGCTTGTCTGTATAGGAATTACACGCGTTGCGAGAAGCAAGTTGGCAGACTTGTATAAAGTGATGTGGCTCGTAATTTAGGTTAATTACACTCCATGGCATTTATTCCACATGCGACGAGATCGCTACTTATGGGCAAACCCTTACGAGACCCCCCGCAGCAGATTAAACACCACTGAGACGCTGATGGGCTCCTGGGGTATTCAGTAAATTGTAGGAGCCTCGGAAGCAACCCTCGTATTTTGAGACACATTTTAGTCTCGAGGTTGCGAAATTCAGAACTCTGGGATTCATGGCTCCATGGCTTCTACTTGTTCAGAATCTCGCATCTGAATTTCTCTAGGTATGGAATTCGTAAGGTATAATACACCAAATGGCATTGTGCTTCGGAGCCGAGCTGATATTTTACTTATGAAGAATGTCTCAAATAGAATTTTAATTAATTTATATGTGAAGAAGAATTTTTAATGAAGTTCCTAATATTTACTGGAAAAACTAATTTAAAAAATCAAACAGCAGCAAATGGACTGCATTTTTTATAATGAGTTTTTTTTCCTCTCTGGTTTTAGTGCATGGATTGCTTTCTGCATGCAAATGTTGAAAGAGAGCCAAATTTGGAAAGTATAAACTCTGCTGTTCATGAATTATGTGCTGAATATTTCTCATTACATACTTTATAATCTAATTTTCACAATTTCTTGTGCATGATATACCCGAGCATTTCATGTAATTTAGATAATTAATCTATCTATAATATTACAGGCGAAATTTGGTATTTTGAAAATTAGGTTCTGAACAATTAATCTACTATAATATTTCTACAATTCGTTCATCTTTATTAATGATAAGTTTTTCTTCCTCCGACATCAAACTATTAAGAACATCAATCCTAATCATTCTGTCATTCATAAAACATTGTGGAATTAACGTTGAATTATTACATAGAGTAAATATTCGAGAAACAGTGGGTCATTCGTCTTTCCGGTTCAAGTTTTGATCCCTTAATCGTATCATTTATTATTTTCATTTCAGATATATTTAAATATTTACGACAATCTGATTGATCACTCAATTTTTTGTATGCATCTTTAGTACGAGTTTAAAATTCGTTAATTCATACTGTCCGCAAATTTTAGATTTTGAAATATTGTCTGTCAAAATACTGACTTCGAAATCCTCTTTAAATAAAATCTATCCAGATAGCAATCTTTATAGATTTTTTACATTTTGCAGATGGTATTCAGGGAAGTCGAGTCAATATTACGATATTTGAGGCGTTTTATTATATTTAATATTGCCGGAAGTCAAGAATTTTTCAATAAAAAGAAAGCATAAAACTAAATTCACTCACGTGAGCATTGACGTGGCTCGTCTGTTTCGTCGCCACAATCGTCTATTAAGTTGCAGACCTTGTTCAGAGTGACACAGTTACCGTTTCCACATTGAAATTCGCTTTGTCGGCACGAAAGGACCGTCGTCGCCATCAGGATGCAGTCAAAAATAAACCAACGCATATCTGGAAAAAAAACAAAATAAGGAAATTAAATACAGTAAGAAGTAAGCCATAATGTATAAATATAAATATTATAAAATGCAAGGAAAAAAATTCTTTTGATTTCCTGGCAATTTTATGGAATATTAGGAAATTATGTCAAACAGTAAATTAATTTAATTCTAGTTGGTTGTTTTTAAATTTAGTGAGTTATTTTCAACTGTAGTAAATTGTTTTAAATTTTAGTAAATTATTAGGAAGTATAATATAAGTCCTGTTTTTTAAAAAAACTTTTTTGATGCTTATGTTCGATTTTTGGCGACTTTTTTGGTATTTAAGTTGTTTTTGGGGACTTTTTTTAGCACATATACGAATTTTCTAAAATTTCTTAAAATCCTTTCAAATTCCCTAGAATCACTTGAAATTCCTTGAAATCTTGTTAAAGTCCTTTAAAATTCTTTAATACCATTTAAAATACTTTGAAATATTTTTAAAAAATTGTTAAATTACTCAAAAAACTTGAAATTCCCAATAATTGAAAAATTCTTTATAAATTCCTTAAAAACCACTTGTTTCTACTTCTTTTTTATACTGTCCAGGACACCATCAGGATCCCATTAAAATTTCTACAAGGGTGTCTATACAAATTGTCCCTTCTCCAAACCCCTTTTTAAAATTTGAAATTACTTTTGCAAGATAATTTGATCCAAATGGTTTTCGTCTACCAAGACGTCTCGTCAGAAAATCCTTGGTGACAGGGACATAAAAGTTTTCTTATGGCAGAAATGCTGATGAAACGACAAATCGAATTTCTGAGATTTTGAAACGTCAAGCGCAGAATTGAAGAAAAATGACTTTTCTGAGAGAAAAAGGGTGAAGTCTGATGTATAAAGAGAAGCAAAGATTTGAGAGGGATGCTAGAAGAAACAAATAACACATTCATCTCGACGGAGTTCTTCAAACTATATATAATTTATCTTTATCCTTGATTCCATCCAAGATTCGTCTGTCTGGAAACCATTTTATGACGGATACTGAGCTTTTATTAGCACTTTGAATTGCATTGCATATGAAAATTGCGGATTTAGAGGGTTAACACCAACGCTGTGAAATAAATCGATTTTTCTCTCGTAATACTGAGTGTTTGCATGATAATGTGCAAAATAATATTAAAAAATGTTTTTCGCAAATAGTGATTGAAGAGAATTACAAGTTTACAATTCCCGAGAAATATCATCCATCTTGATTCTGCTGAGTAAAGAGAAATTTACGCAGACTAAAAATTAGCTTTTTACTTTAACGTTCACGCACACAAAGTTGTTTGACTCCCTTGAACCTTTCTCGTTGCTATCTCGATGCAAACGGGGTCTCTTTTTGAGTCCGAAAAGAGCTTCGTAAGTTAGCTGAAAATCGCAAGAATTGGGAAAATATCAAGCGGCTCCTTAATTTTAAGAGGATCCTTCCAGAATAAATGCCAAAAATGACGAAATTATATCGGTTTTAATGCAAATGCATGCAAATTGACAGATTATTGTCAGTTTAGAAGTTTCAAATATGACGAGGCTCAAGGGAGGACTGAAATATTAAGATGATTTGATTCGACAGCCGACTTATTATCTGAGGGTTAGTTATTGCGCTTTCTGGTAGATCACGCAGCTTCTCAAATGGAAATTAAGGGAAACGGAAGTGAGAATCTGTATACTCAGAGGGTAGCTAACTTACATTAATATTCTACTCTTATTATTATTGCTCAGTTTGTGAAATTACCTAACCACCTGAAATTGTTTTCATTGCATAGAATTTCTTTAGTTTGAATTTGAGAATACTTTAGATTCTTAATCCAGAATCTCGATTACAATTTGAAAAGCTCGATATTTTAGTGGAATTTGCAATCGAGTTAAAGTTCCTATTCATTTTCTTTAAATGGAACGATTATTCTAGTATCCTTCTTCGTCGAACGAATCGGTTGCTTTTATAGTACAGGGGGGACTTTAAAGGACCTATGCACGTCACTCGCGACTCACGTTAAAGTCAAACCCGAGGGTAAAGTGTATAACATGTGGTGGAAGGATTGAAGAAAGGTGTATATATAGTAATATGACATGTAGTCACAGGAGATGGAAAAGGAATGTTGAAGTTGTTTTCAAGCGAGATCTCCCCTTTCTTTATACGCTTTATGTACAATACGCTTCTCTCCGCAAAATTCAATTTCATTTCTGACGCACTGAAATTGCTTTTAATATATAATACAGATAACTATTGTATATCAAGAACGGTGGAGTAACTGTAATAGAAAACAAATTTGAGCTTTTTTTTGAACTCATTTTATATATTATACTTATTCTAAAACCTTTGTACTTATTATTCCAACATATTAATACATATTTCTCCATTTTCCATATATATTCCCTCATATTCCGAATATTCTCTATATTCCCAAATATCCATTTGGGAATATATGTCTGATACCAAAAAACTCGAACTGGTCGACCCCTCGTATTAGTGTAGACAGCTTGCTCGAAATTCCCAACCTTCCTCTCTCCATTAGTGAAAAAGAAAAATCCGAACATTGACAAATTATTTCCAGAGAGGTCCTTTGCAAGTGAGTTGTTTGAACAAAGTATATGAAACTTGTGAAACCCATGAGCTAAGAGCAATTTAGCGGGTCTCACTAGCGACGAAACAACATTAAGCCAGTTTATTTACCCGTTGGGTAAGTGGGTACTTAAATTTTAAGCTTTCAAGTTGCAGCGAGATTCAATTACCATTTTACGTGCTGTGTAAACATGAGAGAGTAGTCAGGAGTTAAAATGTTGGACGCGTGCCTTCCCATGAGACGGGCAAATGAAGTGTTCATAGAAAATGTTGATTTGATACCATCTCGGGTTTTTAATTTAAAAAGACGCATAATTATTCATGAAGATATATTAAATGGGGAAAGCCATTAAGATGTGAAAAATAAATTAGCATTTAATTTTACCTTTTACGCACGAAATTTACACTTAATTTAGGCATGAGCAAAATTTCGGTGCCCTAAAACCAAAATAATCGAGTTATGCGGATCCTCATTCAAACTCAAACGACATTTAAATTACATAACTTGGAGATTCCTATTCTATCGAGACCGCTGCAGGCATTGTTGTCATTACGGGAACATAACTTTGATTCTCTTTCATCTTTACAAGAATTAATTCTTGTGACATTCATCGCCTCTCATAACTTCTCAAGTTATTAAAGCTATTCATCTCGAGGTTAAAATAAAAATTTAGATTAAATGAGCGTTGCCATTCAAGATGAGGGGAACAGGATGGAATATGGTCAGACGTGAAAGTAGATTTCAGTGGAGAAAGTAATTTTTGGTAAGGCATCAAACTGTATAATTCTATAGAAAATTATCGTTCCTCAAATACTTGTCATTTTTAAATGATCTAATTTTCAAGATCACCGCCATTCTATTGTCAGTCTTTTCTTACAAGTATTTTTTACGACTTGAAAGGCAGATGAGGGTTTTGGACGAGGGGCAAAAAATAGCCGAAGGATCACCCGGGTGAAATATACTAACATTTCACTGGTCCGGATTTACGACTTCACAAGGGATCGGACGTGCCACCCCTTTTTCAAGGTATTTTCTCTTTCTTTGCGAAGCAAAATCCTTTCTTATATAACCAGAATGAATGCGAAAGCGTTGGAATACAAAACGAATTTACGGCCTAGTTGAACGCGAAATTTTATTGCACCGCAAGAACCTTTTTGAGGATGGAAAAACCTTGGAAAGGTTGACCTTCTTTTTTAAAATAAGAATACGATTCCTTCAATAACAATAAATAGTAAAATAAATTGCTTAACCATTTTACGTCTAAAATAAACCCAAGAATAAAAAATAAATTGTAACTTCCCGCTAAATGAGTAATTTACTAATTTTTAGTAATACCGCTCAAGAATAGAGAAGAAAATTTGCTTCTTCCCTGAAAATAGGTCTTTGTTTCACACTTTTGCAGCCACGAACGAAATTTAAAGGAATTTCATGGGATTTAAGTATGTAATTTGAAAGGATTTAAAGATATTTTGTACAGTTCAAAAGTTTAAAAAAATGTGTCTTTGTACGTGAGATAATTTTACGCTAATTAATATTTAGTCATATGGGTCATTGTCACAAAGTTTAGGTTTTGGTATTTTGGTCTCCATATAAATGACATTTATTTAATTATAATTATAATTATTCAGATTCATTTAGAGTCGGACTTATTCGAATTGAAAGTTTGGATTAATTCAGTTTAACGTAATAAATTATGAATGCATAAAAAATATAAAATCACGGTAATTAAATATCATGAAGGAAAAAATGTAATAAGAGTTGAAAAGAATTGAGTATTGAATACTTGAAAGGGTTCGAAAATACGATAAAAAAAGAAATAAGGGTGTTGAATAATGGCAATTTCTTTTTTGTTAAGGCGCGAGACGACGCCGACTGGTATAATTGCCATTTGCAAATTAACAAAGGAGCGTAATTAGCCTCCAGTTCACATCTTGGTTCTGTTGCCGTGCAATAATATTGGTCACATTGATTTAGTTCCTTCTAAATGAGTTTCCAATTAACGGCTGCACACAAAGAATAATGGCTGATTATGTGGTTGTAAGATACGTGTGTATTTCTTAAAAAGAGTTCCTTCATTTTATAACGTAAGTGAGATAATAATAATTTTCGAAATATGGAAGTAAAAGAGAAATTGAGAAAGAATATTGATAAAAGCAAAATTCATAGTTACAAGTAATTTATCAAAAAAAAAAGACAACCATTAATCAATTCAAGAAAAATGTTATATCACTTTATGAGATGAATTTTAATATAATCCTCATCGATCCTGGTTGGATATTAAGTAGCAAATAAAAAGTTATACTTTTTCACTCAGACTTCAACGCATGAAAAATGGATAACTTAGCTGAAATATTTGACTAGAGAATGCAACTAGACATGTGGAAATCCCCTTGAGATGGGTAGTCGTCTTTTAAAATTCATGTGAAGCCACTCCGAGATGGTCGTTCAGCAACTATGTCAATCTTTAGAATTTTAAACTATAGCAAAAATACTTGTCTCATGGGAGCTGCGAAGCAACGACGAATATATTTTTTGTAATTGACAATCATGATAGTGAGATTAAAATGGCACGTGAAATCTTGGCAATATGTCTTTCAGCTGTGAGAGATTCTGATAAATTCGATTGCAGAGAGAAAATGCTCCTTATCTTCAAGATGAAGAAAATCAAAAAAGGAGGAAAATCGATTCAAGTGTCAAGCATCCTCGGGTAACGTCAAGATTTTGTGCAAAAGGAATTTTCTCTTGGTGCGGAAATGCCACTCCTTTCTTGATTTAACGACGGAAATTAGAGCTTGTAGATGGTAAGACGTGCGGAAAAGTTAGACGATCAGAAAGAGAAACTTTTGTCCATCTATCATGCGAAAATCGACAATGATAACTCTCTTTTATTTCAAGTCAATCGGTGAAAAATTGACAGGATTTCCTTCTTGAAGAGTTTATTCGATCATAACGACGTGACTTAATTGTTAAAATTCTAATTTGTCCAATTTAATGCTTCAATTACATCAAATTGTTATCAATTTATTACACTTAGCTGTGAATCTAATTTTGATAAATGTTGTCATTTATCAATTAAATGTCAGTTATTGACAAAATAGTGTTGATCGGAAAGTGACTAAGCGTGAAATCAAATGCTTCTCTAAGATGAAAGAGGAAAAATTGACATAGGGACAGAAAGAGAGGTTACTCTATGGGGAATTCGATATTCTTAGCGATAAGAGATAAATGGATGGATTATTAGCAGGATTCTGGGCTTGCCTTCATCTATCTTAACGATTTGCACCCTTAGCTCAGACCAAACTCCTGCTCATTCTTATCATTGTGTCAATTCTTTCACTCTCAGCTTCCGGAAGCCCCTTTCGCCTTCGGTGAGGAAAAAACTCATCTAGACTACCCTAAACGATTCGCATGACCCCTCACCTTTTTTTATCCACTCTCGTTTAGTATGGCTATCAAAAGAATCTTTTTTAGCAAAAAAGTAACAAAAATATTCAATCATCATTTTTTTTTTGTGAAAAAAGAATGTATCTAAATTCGTTTAATCTTGAATGAAAGCACCAGTCGTGTAACCGCGACACTTGCATGGACACTGGACGGATATGACAATCTATCTCTAATGGTCTAGAGTGATAAAAACTAACTGGAAAACGAGCGCAAAGCTCTCTAAAATTGAATTTTTTATCAAAAGTCCGATAGCCACAGATAACGTGGTAATTGGTATTACAGATGCCATCAGTCCCGCTAAATGGAGAATGTTCAGGGCTCGTTATATTGCATTTGTAAATATTCTCACCCCAATTATGAGAATGGCTGTTGTTCTGTCAAAATATATCCCAATGCTTTTAATAATCAATTAAATTTCAAAGGATTTCACTTTATAAATCAACAAATTCCACAATTAACTTGATTTGCTGAACAAGAAAAGTTCAAGACTCTTTAGAGGATTCAGAGAAGAGTAAATTTTATTTGAGTTTCCAAATAAGTAACATAGGTCTGCAGAACAAAATCATAAGTCTGCAGAACAGTTTACTGTTCTAGAATTCGTTAAGGTAAGTCCACTTTATGAACCTTTCTGAACCTTAGAATCTTACTCATTCCTTAGAAGGTTTCGAAGGAAGATCTTCAGCTGCGAACGATGAAATATGTCCCGTCATGAAAAGCTTCGAATCTTCTAGAATGCTTTTTCTAACTTCTATATTTTTCCATTTCACCAAAAGAAGAAAGAGACGGTCCTTGGAATTCCTCGGAGAGTTTGAGTTTTCCACTTTAGGAAAGACAGATAAAAGAGCCAACTTCTACAGACGAAAGAAGTGGTATCGAAGTACCGAAGAAGATAAAAGACAGAAGTCTTTATCTCTCTTTGTGAAAAAAAACATTAGACTATCATTGAAACGATCATTCCTTCAATGCAAAATTTACCTTTCTCTTCTGCTTAGTCTTTTTTACGCCTGCGATAATACCCTGATAAATACCCTATAGTGCTAGATATAAAAAATTTTTTTATACTTACAGTCCATTGGAAACATTGTCCTTTGATTTATGCCAATCTGGACTCACCTGAAACAAAAAAAAAGATTTTTGTTCACTAAGACACGCAGTGTGTAATGTAAATCTTTTGTAATGTAAATATTTTTTCGTTCATAAAGAAATTTTTCAAGTTAATCATTTTAGATTCATTTCATTTCGCAGTTATTCGAAGTGCTTGAATATAATCTCCAATAATTAACAGTTTAAGCTCAGGGTCGTGCGCAGGAATTCATGTTGGGGGGGGGGGTCGAAATATTTTTATGATTAATTCATATGTTATAATAAAGAAATTTCCTTCAAACGATCGTCTTTGATGTAAAATAAAATCTTATTTTTTGTTTTAATTTGTCTATGGGAGGTTTTAAACCCCCACCCCCCCTTGCTCACGGCCCTGTTTAAGGGCATGTGATACTTTAACATAAGAGCAATTTAGTTTACCCAATTATACATGCATAATAATAAATATTTTTAACTAATAAGAGTCAATAAACCTTTGTCTATATGAGGCGAAGGTTTATTGACTCTTATTAGCTAAAAATATTTATTATTATGAATGTATAATGGGGTAAACTTAATTGCTCTTATGGTAAAATATTACATGCCCTTAAGCCTAATGTTAAATATTGAATAAGTGCGAGAGTATGTTATTATATTTCGAGTTGAGTATAATTATGTATAACACACTTAAGACTAAGCTGGTTTAAAGCTCGATAGCAGGCAATCGATTTATTTGATTGAAACGGCTACTGAAATGAATACAGTGAGGCGATGCATATATCAACACGAATCAAGTGCCGAACCTCAGCACGTTATCAACAGAACACCTGCTTCCGGGAGATTCTGCACGACAGGGGGTGCATAATCTGTGCAGCAGAGTTACCATTTACCCTCTGAACCCATTCTATTCCTGAATATCGACTTAACCTTTGCTCACCCTCTTTCCCACTCGGTATAAGATAGAACGATCAACACGCTTTTTAAATATTACGAACCCGTAAATCCATTTTTAAAATATTAAAATTTCTGTATTTAATATCGGCAATCTCCGTTAATAATTTTCTGAGCATTGATATCATTCATCTAATTAGTTGAAATTAATCTATCTAAAAAAAGTGATGTTACTATATATATCTCGAAAATATCGAGCACATTGTTGTTGAAACCTGATTGGTTTTTTGGAAACTGCTCGAATTGTGTAATATTGTGCCGAATTTAAAAACTTTCTTCAGAATATTTTCTTTTTACTTCCTTTTTACCAGTTAATGGGTTTTATAGAATCTAAATAAATTTAAAGGGATTCGGTAAATTAATCGAGTGATGCTGAGCGCGCGAATCATATTTGCTAGTTATTTTATTTAAAGTTCAAACAATTATATCTCATGAGAACACTAATTCATGAAGCAAATTAGTTTTCACTTGAACCTTCGCTTCGCAGAGGTTGAGACACGTTTATACGACACCGGAAGTGGTTGACAAGCCTGCCGGTGCGTGATGTCGGAACTAGTTGTACGTGCAAGTTTTGCAACGGGAGGTTTACTCTATTTAATGGAGTAGTGCACAATAACTTGATAATGCTGATTCACAATATGACAAATTAAAGGGACAGTTAAAAACAGCGCTGTTGACAATAATAACAGATATAAGTGTTATTAAAAAATTGTGTTATTAAAAATAAAATAATTTAAAAGGAAAAATATCAATTTTCCTGCAGAAATTGTGCTGAATTATTGTTTTATTATTTTTTTTTTACTTGAGATTCTTGTGTTTTTCTATACGGTAACAGAGAGCGAGAGTAACATTAAATTATGTGTCTTGAATCAGTGACTCTGGCTAGACTTGCAATTATTTACATTATTAATGAAACTCTTCGTAGCGTGCTTGTCTTCTTTGCATCCCCTTGAGGTGAACCCTTCTTCTGTGCGCACCTGTTTTTTTTATCTCTTTTATTCTTCTAGCTTTATTCTTTCTGTAGCCGCACTTTTCGCCTCTGACTGTTTTGTGGAGACGGTCGCTAACATCTTGAAATTTTATTATCCTCGTACCCGCTTCGTTACGCTCGTTCACATATAGAGTAAAATGAAGTGCAGAAAAAGAAGTGAAATCTGAAACAGGATCTAGCACAAGACACTCGGCATGGATAACAAAATTGCAGTAAAACGAATAATTTACAGTTACAAAAAATGTGAATTTAGGCATTTTCAACCTTTCTTCTTCACAGTAGGAAAATTCTTGATTCAAAAAGCGTAGATGTTTTATTCAGAGGTGTAAAAAAAATTCCATTTGGTTTTATAAGTGAGTAAATTCATTTAAATACTTTCGAATAAAATTTATATCCCTAAATCTATTCTAAAGTAAAATATATTCTGAAAGGATTCTAGACAAGTTACGACGCTTTTGGCTGAAAACTCTGTGGAGTTAATGCAGTACTATAAGTAGATTTAAGGCAGTGCATACAGCCAATGGATTTTCGATGCATCAAGTCAACCTGTCGAAACTTATCGACTTATCCGATGATTGAATTTCCTAAGAATATCTGAATTTATAGATATACATTATACATTCACACTTTACTCGCATTTGTACTTTATTTCAATCTGTCCAGAAAATATATTTGTAAATTTCAAAATAATTATTGCTTTTTATTTTTTATTTATAAGTCTCGAATTCTTGATTATAGTAGCTGATGAAAAGTATGTTATGTTTGGCTACAGTTTCCTTGAATAATTTTACCAGATTTCTAAAAAGGTTACAAATTTTCAGGACTGTCACACAGCTGATGCAAAAAGTTCGTAACAACGGCTATAAAGTTCAAAAAGACATTCAGAAACTCTTTTTAACTTTCTTTATTTTACGAAAATAAAAAGACCTGTCAAAGTTTAGTTAACAATAATAATTTGAATGATTTTTTTATACCCACTCTTTTGAAATAAAATTTCATGGACCAATGGCAGTAAATGTATTTAATTTCCATTCTACTTTTAAGAGTTCATTTGGGTAAGCAGATCTAATCTAGAGTCCAATTTACGTAAATAAAGAGAACGTTAATAATAAAGCATCAGAATGCATTTAACGGCTGTGGCAATTTAATCCGTTTAACAGCAACCGTTCAACATGGAATTGAACTACAATTATATATACGAGGCATGTTCATGTATATGTATACAATGAGACGAGAAAAAGATGCTAATCGTATTTTTCTAACGCCGGAACGATGAAACAATTCGTTTAATGAATACCAGTGTTTCATTATGCGATAGAACGAAATGCGAGATCCTATGCTTATCTCATCTAAAAGAAATAGTTTCTTTTATTGAGAATCAATTTTCAGGAAATGACAGTAAATTTAATTAATTTATTTGATCTTAATTTGTCTTGAAATCTAAGCTAGGAGATAATAGACCATTTGATTTTCAATTTTCAATTTGAATCTGCATTTCAGGAAATGCTTGCGAGTGGTAAATGGTCTAGCAATGAGCGAATATTTTTGAATAATAACTTCAATCCACTCAACAAGTCTTTTCTGCACTCATAAAACATCTATACGTTGTATAATTTATTACTCGTATTCTGAATACTGAATGAAATCGAATGTAAACAATGGAAAATTCATTGCAACCTGATTCGAATTTCAATATATGCTCGTGGCGTCGAGCGACTTATTACAAAATGCACGGCAACACGCGTAACTATTGTTTATGTTTTGGTTAACAATGTTTATATATATATATATATTTATTTATATATTATATGTAGATTGAGAGTTTGATGTACATTAATGAGTGTTAGAGATGGAGTCCGCAGAGGAATGTGTGTTAATTATGAAATTATCGATTCAAGCAGTCTCGTGAAACCTAATAATGACGTGAGTTTCCAAGTGCTGACGAGGGTAGCTTGCCCGCATCCAAGACCTCTTTTAGTAAGCCAAGAACTCTCTCTACAATTAATTCGTAATTAAGATTCTCCCAGATTAGTACTTAAAACTTAAAACTTTACTTTTTAATTTTATGTCTCCTACATCCCGCGTAAAATTTATTAGATTATAATTTACAATAATTAGTAGAGAAGTTATATAAAATTATAACTCTCTAAAATTGAATCAGTGCAGAAGTTCACTGATTCATTATAAAATTTTCACTGATTACTTATTTATTTGCACTTAGATTTTACACTAATTAAAATTTTGAGAAAATATATGGTTAAGAAACCTCTTGATATAGAGTTGCTTCTTTATGGGAGTTTTCAACTTGAAATTGATGAATTTCTCGAAACTGAGAAAGCTCGATCCGATCTCCACTCGATCACCTCAAATTTTTCCGTGTTTTGTGCATCCATAAAGTACATTAACTTTGGAAATAACTCATTTCTCTTATATCCATTGACATTTTTATGCACAGCCAACTGTACTGAAAGTTGCGAGTCTCTTCGGGCAAAAACGTCTCACAAGAAGTTGTTTTCCAATAATGATAAACGTAGAAAAAATATATCTTTCCGCTTAGCCCTGGGAGACCCTTAACACGTATCCGCAATATTTTTTTCAACGGCGGGTAAAAAGAATGAAGTAGATTTACTACAATGCTGTCTCGGGGGAGTCTTCGCGGGATAAAACGAAGTGGAATAGAGCAAATAAGGAGTAGGAGGAGAGAAAGGGTTTCGATCTCCAGGCGTACTTGCCCACTTCAAGAACGGATTTAATATGGTATTCTATTCGACTTGAAGGAAAAACGGGTTTCACGGTTTCGACGATTTATAAGAGCTGATAGATTGGAACATTTTGTTCGTAAGTTACGCGCGCTTTACAGGGAAACTTCAATAGCGGATTGGTACGATTTGTTTCTCTTGGAATGAGACTAAAATCCAGTGAGCGCTTTTGTTTTACAAACGGGCTGTATGCAATAGGGATTATTGTCACAAAGATTGATTTTGAATGGGCCTCGGATTGATTCGAATTAAAAACATCCTTCGGATTAAATCGTAATGAAATTGGTTTGGATACAAATTCCGGAATGATTTGGAAAATTTTGAATTTGTACGGAATGAATTTCAATTCGAAAATTTTGCCAGGCTACATGCAAATATAAATGTGGAAGAGCTTTTCCGGCATTTGAGAGACGATAACATCTCCAGAGGGAGCAATAGAAGATCGAACTTGTCCTCTGGGATTTCGTATTTGAAGCATATCTAATATATTATAAAAAGATCACAATGCATTCAGGAAGGTATTCTGAGGTAAATTTATAACAAAGTATCCACTGGATAGAAACATGGAATAAATTGATTATCGTCGACGTAAGAAATAACCAGACGTGCTCTCGCTTCTTACATAAGATATAAATATTATAAATATTATATGTTATCTTAAATATCAATAATTATTCCATAAAATGTCGTAAAATATCGTAGAAGTATTTAAAATTTCATGAAATTCTGTAAAATTTCTTGAATCTATTAAAGTCTTTCAAATTACTGATCCCATACAATACATATCTTAAAATGCCTTTAAAATTCTTCAAAGTCTTGTGAAATATGATTAATTTGACCTACGATAAGAAATATTTGACTATCTCTGCTATATAATTTATTTTTATGACAAACTCTGTTTGTCATAAAAAAATATTTTACTTCTTCTGCTATCTTTTTTGAACACAAATAACTGATAATAATATTCATCCTTCGCTACATTCTGGTCTATTTTTATACATTTAATTGTTTAAAATTGAGTAATTGTACAGGTGAAAGCAGAAAAGAATGTTTAGTTATACAGTTTATAAAGCTCGTTGAGAAAGAGTTTTTGAGTCTCTATCTGAAGAAAAATGAAGAACCTTATTCGCAATCTACTCCTTACGTTCTTATTGTTTGCTTTAGTGAATTCTGTGCGTAAGTATAATATGATATTAGTATTATTAATATTAATTTTCTGCATGCACTTCTAATAAATTAGGTAGGGATAATCGGGTTACAAACACCTTAAACCTCCACTTTTTTTTTACAGAACCGAGTTCAGGAAGTTCGTCTAATTCACCAGAACGTCCTGAACATAGAATCGAGGGAACACTTCATGTTTTAAGGGATAGTGTTGTAAGGTTTGAAAATGGTGGTTTTTATATTTCACTTTCACATTATCCTGTAAAGTATACTTATGATGAAATTACTCGCATTGCATACGTGAAGCAGAAAGATTTAAACGGTCAACAACATAGAACCGTAATACATCCACCTTCTCCACCTCCACCACCACCTCAAGTTCAATAAATTAAATGAAAAAAATGCATGTGTGTAAATTCTACACCTAATATGCTTGAATAAAAAATCTATTCACCGAAAACTAATCCTAGATATTTCATTTTTTTTGTTTCTTATATAAGAACGTTCTTTTCTATTCTTTTTAATTTTGCCTCTCGCGAAATTTTTTTAAATGTGATGTAAATTACAAAAATATTCATTGAGACTCGTCTACAAACTGTTGACAACTCGTCAAAAAATAAGTAAAAAACTTGTTGAAAATTATTACTTATTTCAGATATAATAAATATAAATATAAATTATATAATATAATATAATATAATATAATATAATTATAAACTTATTTCAGATGAAATCATGCTTAGAACAATCTAAAATTTTTTGGTTCATTAGTGATAATAATTTTTCATCGTTGTGAAACTAATAGTTTAAAAAAGAAATTAAAATTAAGGACAAATAGTAAATTATGACACCACGAGGCTTTGTCTATGAGGAAATAAAACAATCGTGAATTATACGCACGTGTCAAGTAAATTATACGTGAGTAATAAAATTTAATACTTTGTATTTCATAAAAAAATACTTTACTGCTTGTACCATCTTATTTGCACACATGTAACTGATAACAATATTGATCCTTCCCTACATTTTGGTCTATTTTTAAACATTTAAACAATTAAAGTTGAGTAATTTTATAGGTATATATATATATATGAACGCAAAAAAAATTTTAGTTACAGTTTATAAGGCTCGTTGAGAAATCAGTTTTTGAGTCTCTATCTGAAGAAAAATGAAGAACCTTATTCGCAATCTACTCCTTACGTTCTTATTGTTTGCTTTAGTGAATTCTGTGCGTAAGTATAATATGATATTAGTATTATTAATATTAATTTTCTGCATGCACTTCTAATAAATTAGGTAGGGATAGTCGGGTTACAAACACCTTAAACCTCCATTTTTTTTTTACAGAACCGAGTCCAGGAGGTTCGTCTGAGATTGATTATCCTCCAGGTATAATCCAGGGAATAAGACATGTCGGAAGGGATAATGTTATAAGGTTTGCAAATGGTGGTACTTATATTTCACTCTCAAATTATCCGATAAACTACACTTATGATGAAATTACTCGCATTGCATACATAAAGCAGAAAGATTTAAACGGTCTAGAACGCAGATCCGTAGTACATCCACCTCCTTCACCACCACCTCAAGTTCAATAAAAAACTTATTCACCGAAAACTACTCCTAGATATTTTATTTTGCTTCCTCATAGAGGAAGCTTTGTAGTCGTTACACTTTCCAATATTTTTAAAATGGTTTAATTAAACTTTCCTCACTTGATAAATTAAAAAATTTTTATGTACATTTAGAATTTTTTTAAAAAATTGATGTTTCGACTAGAACTTCTCAAATAATCAAAATTCAAAGCTTATGTAAAGGAAAGAAAGATTCTTTGCTTCGAGGCGAATCTATTGACCTGTAGATTAGTGTTTTTAATTAAATATTGATGAAATTATGATTATTCTTTTGAACATTTTTCATTTTTCATATATTAGTTCAAATAACGATAATTCAAAACTAATGTAAGAAAGTAAAAGGTTTTTTGCATCGTATAAAATTAAGTAATCTAATATAAATAAATTTCATTAAAAACTATGAACGATGAGGTCGAAAGATTCTTTGTTTCGAGAAAAAAAAATTATATATATTTTTAAATATTTAGGAAAATTGTTAATGCTTCCTCTATTCGCAAATTCATTTGCAATTTCATCATAATGAGGAAGCAGTGCTATTTGTATATACTTAAATTATTAAAATTGAGTAACTGGAACATGTTAGTATAAGTATTATATGAACGCAAAAGAATGTTTCATTACAGTTTATAAAGCTCGTTGAGAAATTAGTTTTTGAGTCTTTATCTGAAGAAAAATGAAGAACTTTATTGGCAGTCTACTCGTTACGTTCTTATTATTAGCTTTACTGAATTATATTCGTAAGTATATGATATATATAATATATAGTATTACTCTCTGCAATGATAAATCAACATTTTTATCTATCATAATTGTCACAAAGCATAATTTTGAAGATCTGAACTCATATCTCTAGTCTAGATAATATTTTGATTTTAATAATAGGCTAATTATCTCTGTAAACTGTAATCATACAAAAATATTATTTTTTTGTTTTCAATGATATTCTTTTTTTGTATTAAATAGTTACAGAATACAAATAAATGTTCAAATTTACAAAAACCTTAAACCTCCACTTTCTTTTTACAGAACTGAATTCAGGAAGTTCAGTTCCAGGTTCTAGTTCTTCTCCAAGTGTAATCCGAAGAACACTTCCCACCAGAGCTAATATAGTTGTACTTCTTCCAAATGGTGGTCATTACACTTCAATCTCAAGTAGAACGATATCATACACATATGATTTAATTACTCGCATTGTATACATAAAGCAGAAAGATGTAAATAATCGAGAACATAGAAGAGCAGTATTTCCACCTTCACCACTAGATTAATAAATCAATTGAAAAAAATGCATGTATGTAAATTGTACACCTAATATGCTTGAATAAAAATTCTATTCACCGAAAACTACTCGAGATATTTGACAACAATGTGTTAGATATATGGTAACATCACTTTTTTTTAAGACAGGAAACATTAGTGTGGACTAGAAGTACATGAAGATTTATAGTGATGTCGTGGGCAAACATGTTCTTATAGGATCTAAGAGTTAATCAAGTTAAGTACTGTGATGGACCGTCATAAGATCGTTTCGCGGCAGCTTGTTTTAACACGGTTGTGCGATGGATTATAATTGACTGTATTTGGAAGGTTAAAGGTGGTTTTCGTGCATTTACTGGAGTTGTGTTGCCGACTGCCAAGTCGTTAATTGTTATTGAATGGATACATTTACTGTGTTGTTGGAACAATTGTTAATTGGATTATTATGAAACTACTACTAGTTAGGTGCTGAGGTTTCACTATTCAGTTCCTAATAGGGTTGTTATGAACCCTTACCAGGATAAATGATGAAACTGTGCAAATCACAAATTACTTTTTGTAATTTAGATCTCCTTTCATGGATTCTTTTCATGCGAAGCTATTACTCAGGCCTGAAGATGATGACGTTAACCACTTGTTAATACATCAACGCACCTTAGTGCTTGAAATCGTAAAGCTAGCATTCAGTCAGTGTCTATCGAAGTTAGGTGGCCAAGACATGGCATGCAATTTCACGATGTACTTTTCGAATCGAATGAAGCCCTCTCTATATACTCGTCAAATTAGATTCTCTGCTCAAGCAACATATATTATACACTATCGCAGAAAGCTGCTGAAGCTTCTGATTCGATAATGCCTCTTCGTCCGAATCCACCTTCGGAAAATCAACCAATTTTTAATATTTATATAAGTTATATTTATTTTGTGATAAATATTCTCAAGATTTAAACATGTATTCTGAATTGATTGAAAATATCAGTATCAACTGAAACATAATCTTTTCACTCGTTCAAGTATTGGGAATTTTGTTCTCCATTACGAAATGAGGAAAAAATTTAAGAAATCTGAATATTTTCACATTTCGATTCTTTCAGCACTAGTGAATAAAAATTCTTCAAACATGCAAGCTCTTGATATGAATACGTTCATGCTCCAGTAGATGCAATGAGAACTCGTTCAAACTTCATCGCATCGAATCATAAAATCGTTTAATAGAGAGCGCTTTCTAAACGAAAGAATTGAATCTCTTTTTATTTTTTTGTATACTCTTTCGTGTTACTTTTTTTATCTGTAAATATGTATATTAGAGTGGTCCTTCAACTTTTGGTTCTTCTTCGTCTCACTCCCACTATTTTTTTGGAATGACCAAAAAAATTATCTCCACCAAAGAAATTCGAAAAAAATAGCCTGAGGACATTTTTTTTAATTCTCCTTTCCCGAAATATTTTCTGCCGAAGATTTCTTCCGAAATCCCCGGAAGTTCTTAAAATTTAGAGGTGTGCTTTTGCTGCTTTTGAAGGACCTTTGGAATAGTCGGACAAGGACGTGCTTCGATTTTCAAGCTACCCAAGAATGGCAAGCTGACTGCTGTTGCTAATTTAGAGCCCAGTGTTTCGTGCACGAAGGGATTCTCGTTACCGGTGCTGTGTCAACTGCAATGGAGGCGAGGGAGTATCCGGTATATCGTTTAGTTGGTTGCCCCATACCTTCATTCCCGTAAACGATTCATGCTATATATATATATATATATATATATATATATATAGGAGACTGCACGGTCTTTTATTAAGTCACCGAATTGTCACATCGTTTTAATGAAACCGACTAGGCTATTGGAAAAAATAACGTTGTCGCCATTCAAAAAAGAAACGCCAAATCGAAAGAAAAGTGAAAATATTTAGAATAACAACTCTCAACAACATTCATTCATTTGAGGTTTCGAAATTACCGACTTATTAATTCTTTATACCTCAGGACTGAAAATATCTCGCAATATGCGTCGTAATATGCGAATGCGATAAATTTTACAATCTGTTTTTTTTTTTTTTTTTCTTATCGCATGGGAGCCGAAACCACAACTTTTTCACCGGATCGAAGGTAATAACGTGGGCGTACACACTCGTAAAAACTGAGTTCTGCAATTGTACTTGACTGTTTACACACTTTTACGTGTGCAAGATTGGCCATAGGAGCATCCAACATACACTTGTGAATGTATGCGGTGCACCAACCTGTCGAGAAGCGGAAGCTATACGTACATGAGAGTGCCGTCACGTGTATTGAGACCGATAGTAGCACTCCACGTGACTGAAAGCAATTTCCGGGCTTTTCCCGTTGTTTACCCAACCCATGCACCGTGCTAACTTAGTCCCATGATAGTCAAACGAATTTCACCGATTTCGTGCCAGTCGACACCAGCTGTCGTTACGACAAACGATTGCCGCTACCAAAAAGCTGTCGTCAATATTTTTTGTTATGGGTTAACGTATGGTGTCTAGCAAGTGCCAATATTTTTCAAATCGAACGATTGAGACACAAGAGCCCTCAATAATGCAAATTATTTGATTATTTTTATCTTTTAGTATGTATTTATAATTATTTATACACCAGATATATCGAAAATATCGATGTACTTATTGACATTCTCTTCAAATAAAGCACAATTGTCTTTAAATGAAATAATAGAAAACAGAAACTAAAATAAAGTGTTCTTTTCATTGTTGTTGAGAAATTCAACACTAGGCAAAACAATGATGTGTTCTTTATAATGATGATTTTATTTACATTTATCAAATCTTATCTAGACTGACAAAAGATAC
Source organism: Synergus gifuensis (assembly GCA_904066015.1). Classification (NCBI taxonomy): domain Eukaryota; kingdom Metazoa; phylum Arthropoda; class Insecta; order Hymenoptera; family Cynipidae; genus Synergus; species Synergus gifuensis. Next base: position 4,223,511 of record CAJFCO010000131.1, read on the forward strand.
TGAGAGACAAAAATTATATTTATGCGTTCTAACCTTGGGAACTCGTATATCTCACACCTAATGACAAAAGTTTATTGATCTCGAACGATTAAAGATTAAACAATAATATTTTCGTTTCAATTCTATTTCCCAAACGTTAATCATATTTCTGTGTACTGAACCTAAAACAGGGAGAAGAATACGAGTTTTCTGACGATGAAAGGCTTTTAATATACGAGCAATGTCGACTTGGAGAGAGTTATATGCGCACTTGAAAAGTATCCGAAACGTTGAAGGGGAGGAGCTGAAACGTTTGAATTCATCTGATCGTACGTTGACTATCGCTACTGGCAATCTAGCAAAGCTGGTGTGACTGACCGTTCCTCCCGTTTCTACTGTGACGTTGAAATATATGTCTGTAAGCCCTTCACGTTTTGCAAATTTTTTCACGACTTTCTTAATCCAGTAAAGCAGATTGGACTTAATTTTAAGGGATTTTACAAGTTATTGGTATTTTTTTAGAATCTAAAGAAATTTAAGGGCATTTGGAGACATTTCATTGAATTTGCAGGAATTTAAAAGTATTTAACGATATTTTGTGGAATTTTAAGTAATACTAGGGAAATTTACAAAATTTTATGGGATATTAAATATTAAATTTGATTTAAAACGTATCATAATAATCATTCCTCGGGACTCTCCCTATCCCAGGGGACCTAAGTCTATTCCTGGGGGTTTATCCTCTTTCTCATTTTTCCCCCTATTACTTGAGATCCTTCAATCCCTCAGGATTCCCCCTAATTCTCGATTTTGTCACTATTTCCAGGGATTGCAGTCTCTCCTTGCGGATGTTCTCTTTCCTTCCGGATTTTCTCTTTTCCTCGGGACTCCCTTTGTTTTCCCTTTAGAATGATATATTTAAAGGAAAATAATTTATAAACCAGCAGACATTAAAAAACCGAAAAAGAAAATATGAAAAGCATTAATTTTTAAGGCATAAAAAAATATAAATAGAAAATTTTTACCGTGAAAAATTTTATGAGTAGAAATTATATTTCTATTGAAATGATTTATTTATCATTTATTTCGCACGAAGTTAAAAAAGATAATGGAAAATTGCGTAACTTTTAATGCAGAATTTTTGTGGAGCTTAGTATGAAAATAACTTTTGACTTTCTTTTTTCCAGCGTTATATCTATGTTTGCTGATGAAATCATTTATTTGCTCCAATTTAATGTGAACAATTAAACATCAGTAAACTTTATAAATAAAGTTAAGATAAAGGCTAGATTCTATACAAAAGATCCCATTTGATCCAAGGTCTTCTCTCCACTCTAATAATTTAAAAAACTCTTATTTCATTATCAGGACTGTAAAATGGCGGAAAAAATGTACTTAAATCTTTTACTTCTGTGTGGAATTTTGTCTCAAGGAATCTTGGCACATGAGAATATCAGTAAGTTAAATGATATTCTCTATAAATATCTGGCTTAAAATAACAATAACTGTTATAGAAAATGTTACTGAAAAATTAATTTATCAAATATTTTCAGAGAAATCATCGGATATTCTCATTCGCCAAAAACGAGTAATTAATCGCATACCGGGTGAAGACAAAAGATTGATGATTTTTGGTGCTCCTTACATTGTACGTATTAAAGAAAATATGCGTTTCAAATGCGTAGGTAGTATTCTGTCGCATTACGCTGTCATTACCATTCCTGAATGTATTTCATTAGAAGTCTCATGGTACTGTGTTTCATCTGCTTCATCAAGTACAGATTATGGTACCCTTCATAACATAACAGATGTAAAAAAACACTTTGGCAATCATCCGCAAAGATCTCAAGATGGTGTTGTCTTGCTCACTGTTGCTCCACCTTTCGTGTTTGGCAGACATACTGCCTCCATACAACTGCATTCAGGACCTTTGTTACCAGGTACAATTGGTACAGTATATGGTTGGGGATTCAACTTCAGGAGCCAAAAGTGAGTCATCCAAAATATAAATTAAATATACATAAAACATGATGTTTTACCCGCGGACAAACAAAATTTCTATGACATCCACGACCTGTGTCACTGTCACTAATTTGTCTTCTTTCGGATTTCAGTCGTGGAACTCAATACCCGAGAAATCTACGATCAATCGAAGTACCAATACTGCCCCATCGGGAATGTGTAAATATATATCGACCATTTAATATTGAGATTTCCGATAAAGATATTTGCACTTTTCATGCGCAAAAACATTGTGGTCATAATGATGGTGGTGCCCCTTTAGTTGTTGACAATTACTTAGCTGGGATTCACCTTTGGACTGGAATAACTGGAGGTCAGATGGATTGTCAATATCCTGATGTTTTTGCAGTCGTACAACATCCTGAATATAGTGGATGGATCACGTCAAACTTGCAAAACATTGAAGCAAACCACAACTAATTATTTTTCAATTTTTTGTGCCAAATTACGTTTTGATTGTAAGCTCCTCAAATGTGTATGTAAGGAGGAAGCAACACGTGTTTTTTCTTTACGAATAAAAGGTTTAATGGAAATTTCGCGTGGAAAATCATTGATCGGTCTAATTTTTCTTTTCACAAATCTACTAAGTTGGCTGGAAAACCGACGAGCAATGCTTCGGGTTACTAGTTAAATTTAAATGGCTGTGAATTAACTTGAATAATTTTAATTGGGAATCACATAAAGTGCTTGACTTGTGGTGGATAAAGTAATTTACATTAGCTCGAATATACTCGTAATTGCTGGAGATTTGAATAAGTCGGTCAAACAGAATTCAGCCGATTTTAGGCGAGATGTAGGGACGAGGAACAATAATTAATCACAGTCCCTTGTGGCTTGTCGGAGGGTGAAACGTGGACCCCATAGTGGACTGTGCTTGTCAAAGTGCTCCCAGGCAATTGGCCGAAGAACCAAAACCAGGGGCGAAACTGTGAATGTGACTTCAGTAATTCTTTGTCAACCCAAATAAGAAAATTAATCAGATTTTCACTCGTTTCATTCAATTTTCAGACTTGTTAAAGTAAAATCAGTGTCAATGTGACAAAAAACTTAAACGTATAAAATTCAGCTAGAAGTATTTACCATCAATTCCATTAAACTTTATAGGCCACAATTGATTTAAGTAATAGAATTTATTAACTTAAAAATGATTTAGTTCTCCATTTACGTCAGTGGTTGAATAGTGGGTATTTGACGGATAAACTCGATGGCCGTTGGTCTAATCAATCTACCTAGCTTCGGAACATTGAACTTTTGTCCAATGATTTTGACGGTCTGCGAGAAGTTTACTCTCGTTCCACTCACAAAAAGGTCTCTGTCGAAGATTGGACGATGTGAGGCAGAACATTCAGGGTGGATATATCTACTGACCTATCGAGAAACTTTTATCCACAAAAATGAAAATGTGAAGAAAGTCTGGAAAACATCAATTCATGTAATTTGATACAAATAAAAAGTAACGTTACCACTAGTTTGTACGTATTTACTGATCTTCTCAGTTCACATGATTAAAATTTTTATAACCAAATTGGTTAAATATTGAAAGCACTAAGGTTTAAATTAATTAGTATATTAATGTGCTCTAAAATCACGAGAGAACACTAACTGGTTAATTTACCAATTAATTAATTTACCTCTTTTGGTCCAGTTTTACGTCCATAAAACTAAGTGCAATATGAATATTCTGGAAGCTGAAACCGCTCGATATTCGTCGCATTACATTTCCCTTTAATATTCATTCAAATTAGGCAAATTTTTCATCTGTACTGAGTTTAAATAAAAAAGGATCGTTTGAAAAAAATTCTTGTTAAACGTGGGCACAAACTGCGCTTTGGAAAAAGCTATCTTTATTAATATATAATAATTATTACCTACTAATTGCTTTAAAATAAATCAATTTTACATTTCTGAAGATGATTACAAATAATATATTTTTCGTAATTATGCATATACCAATAGGATGCTATATTGATTTGAGCTAAGAAGGAATAATATAATAACGAGCACTGAGACATAAATTACTAGAGTTTTCCAATTAGTTTTATCTCTCTAACGTTGACGCTAAGCTACAGTAATCTTCCACTTGCTCACGATTATAGTAATTTTACTCCAAATATCTCTTTAGTAATAAGTAAAAATTCTGCATTCATTATTAATCGATACACCTGAATAAAATAGTATTGTTGAATTATTATTAAATGATATCTTAAGTATGATTGAATTCAGAGAAGTCTTCATTAAAAGTAGACTTTTCACTTGAAAAATAATATAATGATCATCAGTTAAATGAGATCGTCTTTAAAATGCACTATTCAACACTTTTCTATTTAATTAAAGTAACTTGTCAATTTTATTCATATGATGGAAGTAAAATGGACGGATATAGGAAAATTAATGGGAATCTACATCGCTTTAAAGTGGTTTTTTTTGCGGTCCCATGTTTCAATAACATCGCTTTTCTTCTTAGATAAGAGAATTTTACATCTCCCTCGATTCAATATATTGAAAGGCTGAGTGTGTCTGTGTGTATATATATACACAGCCTTTCAATATACCAAATTTCTCCGATAAATATGTACTTGTGCGAATTATAAGCAGGCGAATCTTCTTCCTTTTGGTTCAGTAACTTGGAGTATTAATTAAAATAATCATCGACCGAAAGCAAAAACCTCCTCAAGTTCTCTACTTGTTATGTGGTCTTTTATGATTATCGGCCAAGTTTAATTCTCAGCGGTTCATTTTCAGTATAATGCCTTTACTAGATAGTTATATAATAACGAGAAAGTGATGCTTTGCTAATCGAATTATTAGACTCTTCGCTGAAAGTGTACGAAGAAATTTTCTCGCTTATAGCAGTAAGACGATAATCTAACCGTAAGTGTTGAGTAATGAACCGAAGTGGATGTTAATTCATATTATCAAAAAGATCTTTGTCCTTTGGCATTATTAACTTAACATTTCTTGCATAGTTTAATTTAATTTTTATTTTTTTCTCCCGCTCTTGAATTTTTTGAAGAGCGGGAGAAAATCGCTTTGTAAATGTTGAAAATCATTCCATTTGGAGCAAAGCTGCTCTCTGGAGAGCCCATAAATTTAATTTTAATCTCTTTGCTCGGAGCAAAATCGTCATATGTAACGCCACTCTGGATACTCTGGAGGTCTGGAGCGACATGGTTGTGAACGTGTTTCGTGCAACTATGTAAACGAGGCTATAAAAGACATAACATTTGCAATGCACCTTTACGCACGCAAGTAACCAAAAGCTTTTCCTTACGATCGTAAATTTCTGCGGTTTCTTTGGAAAAAGATGTTTCCATACGTGGATAAAGAAACTGTATCAGATTTTTCGTCGTTTGTATAGCAGCTCTTCCTTTTAGAAGTTTACGTCTTGAAACCAGAGATTCTAATTAAAATAATCAAAATTCTGGTTACTTTAAATAGAATAAATAGTAAGAGCCGCACATTTAGCAAAAGTTGCGTTATCATATAAAGTGGCTGTCAATTTTTTGTCATTGTGAGGGTAAAAGCTTTTTTTGATTTTCCAGAAAGCTTCTTTGAACGATTCAATTTCATCATAAAAAGGAAATCTTTACACTCTGGCGGTGGACACTGAAATGACTTTAGTTCTGCAAAAGGTATTATGACCTCCAAGTGGGGGAGGAATTGCCACTGTACTCTGTTGAGGGGGTTGCAGAACTCCAAGGAAGGGTGGTTACTCGAAAGATACGATTGGTGGAGATCCGGATGGAGAGGGAAACAAGGACTGATAAAGAGTGGCGAACGTCGGAATAGTCCTCGCACGACTAGGAGTTTCTTCTCTGGATCAATACCACCACCACCAAAGTATTTGCAGGTGTATGTAGAGATCCTCCCACACGAAAGATCACAAGCATCACGCTTTCGAGTTCAGTCCAACACCACAAATTCTACACTTGGAAGATATCCTCACTCTGACACTACAGTGTTCAAGTGGAGCTGATTAAATTACTGCGATCCCGCGGCCTTTGTGTCTTTTCGCGCTTCGTTTAGCTCAACGAAAAGCAGATTACTTTGCATGTATACTTACAAAACAGGTTTTCAGCTCCTCTCACAAGATTAATAGAGCTTCATGATTAACTTACATGTAGATTATTTGCTTACAAAAGAACAACCCTTTCATTGTTTATTTTAGAGTTTATCGTATTGTTTTCTAGGAAGAAAGAAGCTACAAAGTTAATCGAAATTTAATTGCATCTGATTCACGTCAGGTTTCATATGATACCACAATTGCTAATAAGTAGTATTTCATTGTTTCAGAAAAACTGATTGTTAAAAATGAATTTGGGGTTTTCTCTATAAAAGAGCGAATACAAGTTTTGTAAATGTTAGAGTCGGCAGCAATAGCAGTAAGTTGATCACTTTTCATTGAACTGAATGCGACGAACTGGATTGAGGAGATTTTTGTGACCCCTTACTTCCACTCTTTTAAATCGGTCGTTTCCTAAGTAATCGCAGTAATTTCGCAGATTCTGCCCTTCCAGCGTAAACCTTTACGATATGATCGGTAAATTCATGTTACTTTCCGTAACCTCTACAGTAAAACGCATGAAAGAGTTGATATAAAATCAGAATTACGAACCTCTCTTGAATGTTGACCTTGAGGTTGAAATTCTCGATGAAGTTAAACACAGTCCTGCAAAAAAACAAAAGTGAATTCTTATTAGCTAACGTAGATATATTTTTAATAGACTTTAATAGACTCACTTTTTTTTAATAGGTTCATTAGTCGCAATTTTCAAGGTCAATATTTATTATAGTCATGATAAAATCAAAAGCTCTAATGGAAAGACATTTTTTCTTTCATTTTTCTCTGTATCCGCGGGCCAAAGCAGAAAGAAAATGAAACGTGGACTGTCATATACTTGCAAATCGTTTGGCCTCAAGCCCTGACCTGACTTGACCCAAGTATTGTTCGGAATCTTGATGTCGCATCACTGATCAGGAATCGAGTTCTTTGTACTGAAATTATACAAAATCGAATCAACGACCTGGTTACTTTTCTGAACACGTCTCCGCAACTTCTCCAGTCTCGTTCTTCCGGATTAAATCTGTAGATATTATCACTCTGATCAAAACTTTTCAGATTGAAATACATATTGTCAATATCTTATTACAGAAACAACATATTTTTTACTAGAGAATTCAAATGCCTAGGAATATAATGTTTTAAATTCTGTTATCATTTTTTCTATATTTCTGCATAGCTAATTCAGGGGTTTTACTTTATGGAACTTCTATAGCTAAAATTATTAGACAGTCGAGATCGAAGCCAATGTAATAATGAATTTGTGGCTTTCCCAGTCGAGTATATCTACATGGATGGAAGGTTTGTTCTTGCTTTGTTGATACGAGCTTGGAAATAGTCAGAGCAGCAAGATACAGAACACTTACGAACGTAGCCAAACTTTTCTCATAATCCGTTAGCCACGTTCGTCTCGCTATTTGCTCTATTGCTGGGAGTTCGAAGTCCACCTGACAGAAGTTCTAGAACGACCTTTAACTTTTCAAAGTAGAACAAATTCGGATCTGTAGAGGACAAGGAAATCCAGTCAAGCTGCAAACATGTCTGATTAAGCAGATTGATGCTGAATGGATAAATAATTTATCTTTTGTTCTTGACGTAAAAATTCGTCGAGTTTCTTTTTTTTCTTTTATTTTTCTTTTTTTTCTGTCATAATTATTAATTTTTTCAAATTGAGTTCAAACTGAACATTAATAACGGTGTATTACAAAATGTTTCAAATTATTTTACAGGAGTTCACATTTCTGCTTCTCTCTCCATTGTTCTAAATTATCGACTCCTTTCTCATCCCCTCAGAACTGTTCCTCGTTTTCTCTAACCCGACTTTCTCAGTTTCAAAGCTTTTCCTTTTTCCGCTCTTTTCACCGACCGAATTCGAATGATGCAGCACTTACTTCCGCAAGCCAAGAAACTTGTTTTGTTGACGAAGCAAAACAATTTTCTCCGTCGCGTGATCTTGCAATCTTTACTAAAAAAATTTGTTTTGTGAGAGAAATGAAAAGCTGAGAATCTCTGGTGTTCATTTTTATGTTCATTATGTTTGATCCCAAGAAATGTATATATAGGGTTTCAAAGATTTTTTAGTCAGTGAAGGTATAAGTTTAAAATTGATTAACGCACCACTTCCGAAAATTCTCATTGTTAGTTACGTCTATAAATTACTTTCGGAGCTTTAAATACAAAATTTTGTTTTCCTTGTGATTTTTATTGTAGCGCTTGTTTGTAGCTGTATCTGTTGCAGGGAATGGCTCAATTCAAGAAAACTGTGGGGTCTTTATGCTCCATCCATACCAATTACACAAATAAAGATTAATATAAAACCACAAGATTCTACTGACTTACGACCACTTTACAAATTGCGTACTGAATTTTTTAACTCAGTGAGAATTGCGAGTTTCTTTTTTTGCGAAGAGTTATGGAAAATCAGCTTTCCTTAGTCTAGTGGGAATTGGTAAAGTTCAGTAAAGCATGTAGAAAAAGGGATTTTTGTAAAATCAATTCCCGAAGGGTAGATAAATTAAAATTTTGATTAGACCATTATATAATATACTTTTGATCTCGAGGAACAGTAGATAATCATATATGCATATATCTGAAGCTGAAAATGTAGTCGTCAGAACGAATAAATTGAATAAATCCCTTTTGTTAAAATAAATTTAAATTTGAATTAATCTTGACGTTACAGGATAGGACAGGTCGACTTTGTGTTTCAAGTATCTTTTTAATTAAAAACACTCTCTGCTCGGTGAAATTGGACCTTTGAACATACGCTAGTTTCGTTACCAATTGTTCTTTATTTTTACCTGTGTCACGTACTAGTAGCGAAACAAAGTAAAAGCTCGAGGTAAAGTGTAAATAATACGATTACAATTAAATACATGAAATATTGAAATGGGAGACATTTTAAAAATGTACCTCACTTTATTCATCCCATGAAATTGTTGCTCTAGATTTCCAATTTGTGTCTCAAATCGAGTGCAATGAACGTTGTAAATAATAGCCATAGAAACTTGAGTACGAATAGCGTTTGCAGAATTGTCTTGTTACTTGTAGAAAACAGATGAAAGCACAAAGAAAATAGACGATTTCTTGAAAAGAACAATAGATAAGTACTTGAAGAGGAAATAGAAATAGAACAGTTTCAAAATTTCTTCACAAGTATTTGCTATTGTAGAGACTCAGAGTTCTCAAAGTTACTCAAGGTTTCAGGATTTTAAGTAATGCAGCGATACTTATGCTGATTGAAACAACCTATTCGGATGTAAATTGAAGTTTAACATTGATCAAAACTTTCGGCACACCGGTAGAGAAGACTGATTTCAGTATAACACTGTATTTTTTTTACAATTTCCAGATACTAAGAAAGTCTGAAACAGAAATCATTTATAGTCTCTTTATCTCTGCAAAACAGAAGTAATTTAACTCAGGTAGAATAAACTTAACTGTCAAGTCTGGAAACCAAACGGAATTCGTGAGACCTTTAGCCGTTGATACGAAAATGAGAGCAGAATTAAGGGGATAGAATTCTGTAGAACTTAATTCATTTCATGAATCCACCTTTACAGTCCTTAGTGTAATTACTTTGCAAAGTAATCTTTGTAAATTGAGTACAGTATAATACCGTTTGTATAATTATCACATCCTACACAGTCCACACATTTCTGTCCTTTGTGAATATGATCATTAAAAGGTAATTAATCGGCATTACGTAATTTAAATCTAAAATTCTGCATAATCTTACTAATTTGTAGTACGTATTTACTTCGTTAGTGTTATATATAACACAGTTAATTATATATAATTAACTTCTTGAAACTTATGTTAAGTTGTATTCTTTCCTTTCCTTCAATCTTTAACTAATTCCTTAACTCGAGGTTCATAATTCCAGACAATTGCACTTGCCCGTTTTGCAGTCTTCAAATATAAATGTCCCCCGTCCTGCACTTAATTCTAAATTAATTTACGACGTCTTTTGTCAGCACTTCTCCGTTCGAAGTTCAAGAACTTGGAGGAGGTGAAAAGGTCTCCACCAAAACTTCTGATTTCAGCATCACATAATAAATGCATGCTTCAGAAAATCAGTCGAGATCTTTGTTAAAAGTGCCTTCTTTAATTCATCTTCCCCTTTTCATCCTACAAAACTTTCTTGTACTTTTAAAACAAAATTCAAAATTTTATGTTTCTTTCTTCTTCATAATATTTTTAAATCCTTGAAATCTCATAAAATTTCTGAAAATTCCATGAAATCTTTCTTTTCTCAAGTCGTATTAACTAGAAATTGTATTATCTAGAAATTTTTTAACCAGAAGCATCTATAGTAACTTTAACCATAACTTTTTTTCATATGTTAAAACAAAATTTTTTATATTCGTGCCTTTCAGCTACCAAATCTTTTCAAGAAAATGAGTAAATAAAGCAATCTCGTTTACCAGAGACGGAATTCGTTATTTCGTCCAACCTGGTGAAATTAAAGAAAAAGAAAAGTCGGAAAAGTAATTTAATTTTGGTTAGTTCGATCACAGTAACCAACAGCAGTAGCAAGCAGTAGTAGTATGCAGTTGGAGATAGTTGTGTACGTGAATCTGGATTTGGCCTCGTCGGGTACAACTGATGACGTTATAGAATATACAGTAGGGCACAATGGCCTGTATGTAGGTCGTATGGTGTCAGTGCCATCCCTGGCGACAGCAACCCCACTGCAACCCCCAAACCCATTTTCCATCACTGTTGAAAATCCGAGAACAGAATCAACCCCCTCCTTTGCCTAGCCACCACCCCACTCTTTAAACTCTACCTACATCCCACCCACCCCTCAACAATCACCGCGGACTTGATCGCCGCCGCCACCTTCTCTCTACCTACGGCACTATGCGAAAAACCGCAATTTCAAGTTCACTAATTACCTTTGCGTGGCTCGTGCCAGATGGAAAAATGTTTCTAAACGATCATTGGACAGTAAACGCTGCAAAAAATTCCCTTGATGAGAGCTTGCATTGCAGATACGAGACTTTTATGTTGATGCACGATATTCTCTTATTCAATGAATTTTAATTTTTCCTGATTTGATATAACTGAAGCTTTTGCTGGAAAAATGATATATGATGTTTTATTTCAAAATTCAATGTTTATTAGGGAGGTCATTATTTTACTCTTGATGGATTTTCTTTTTCGAATTTCTTAATTTAAAATCTCTGTAAATTCTTTAAGACGTCTTAATATCTTCGAAATCTCGTGAAATCTTGTGAAAATTCGTAAATTCTTTTAAAATATTTTTAAATCATTTGAAATTTTGTATTATTTTCTGAATTCTTTTGAAATTCTTTTGAAATTCCTTGAAATCAGTCGGCAGCTCTAATCCCGATTCTAAAGGACTGGCGAATACAATTTTAAATAATAGATGAAGAGAGAATGTGATTTCAGGTTTCGAAATTGCTAGAATCTATTTTCGATACAATTGCAATGATAGGATTATTTGAATGTCTCAAGAATCTCAAGAATTTGGCATATTTAATTTAAAAATGAAAATTATAACAGTCGCTTAACAGATGCATCTGATTAGTTTTTTTGGCATTTAAATATTTAATGCAAATGCTATAAACGTGTTTAAAACTTTTATAAAGTAACGTGCATTACTTTGCACTATCGTTACCAAAAAAGCTGTAAATTGTTGCCAAAAAAACTTACTTTTACTTACTTTTGTTACTTTTCCGGTAATGCGTTACTGTCAAACACTATAGAGACAAATGACAATTAGGAGAAGAGAAGAGATAGGCCTATAGCAATGGCCTTTGACCTTTCATGAAAGGTCAAAGGAGCATCTTTGAATTTTAACCATTAAGCTTGTAAACAACAGAAATTCGGTTTATAAATTTTGTTTAAGTTATATGAACTCTGATTCATAGTTTTGTAATCGGTGAATAGAGAAGTAGAAATGAGAACAATAGGTTTTAATATGTATAAGAGGGTTGAAATGCATAGGACGCTTTTGTCAGAGGTATGTGGCCCAGAATAACGTTTTCCTTGGTCCACTCTCGGTCATTACCGGCCACCATCAGCACCTTTGACAAGACCAGTCTGGAGGTAGGTCTATGGATCGCTCATAATGGTCAACTTATTCGAGGTCATTGTGAACTTCATGCCTTTAAAGCGTGCAGTGAACCGTCGCGTTGATGCTGAATAAGCGAAGTATACCCCTGACCCAACCCACGCTTTTCACTCTAAGCTCGCTCATAAACTGAAATACGCCTACTTTGCTAAATATTTTTATCAGAAATGAATAGAAGAACGACCTACTGCTGAATAATCATGATGATAAAACCAAGTATATTTAGAACGTAGTGAGAAATTGACATTATACATAGAGTATACAATCCTGCATTTTTAAACTGAAAAATTGATCGGGGTTCTTTATAATCAGATTTTCAGTTGATTAATTTAATTCGTGATACATTTTGTATAATACGAAAATCAAGGTTGTTTTGATCATGAAAGTTGAGAGCTCTTCTTGTATATGAATATTTCTTGAATGACTGAAAGTCGAAATGACTAATTCAAGGTAAAAGTGAATTGCTTTCTGTAAAGTGAAGAAGAATTTCTCAAGATATTCTTGTCTACTACATCCTCGAAATATTCACTGAAATCGTTTTTTCCGTCTCTGTTGAATTTCCATCACCATTCCTGTTTCATCTAGCCGTAAGCTCTCTCCTACATAATTACGAGAGAAGCATGCTCTGCCGTTTTGTTCCGGTGGGTAAAAGTGTACCATGAGAATAAACGTTCCGTTGCTCTTTTCTCTTTTACATTGCCGATTGCCAAAACTTCTTAGCAATTCTACTAAAAGGAGAGAAAATGGGAGAAAATACTTGAACCCTCGTTTGGAAAAATTGTTATTAATTTCAATCTTTTTAATATCTATATTTTACTTTTCTCAATATCTATAGAAATGCAGAAATCGATTAAAACTTGAATAGATAACATTTGATGTGACAATTTAATCTGAATGCAGTGATTTCAGAGTTTAGTTGTTGAGTGAGCGAATTATTTCAGCAGAACGAGTACATTGAAAGTCGTCGCTTCACCGGAAGAGTTCGTTTAAGTTTGCTCTCACAGAGATATCTGTATATTCTGTACACATATACATATATACATAACAGGTATAGATATAGGTATATAAATACATATAGGTATTTACGAGCTTTTACAGAAACACCATCATCCTAAAGTGCACAAACTAGAGTATCCAATGATGAGAGCGAAATTAATGTTGTCAATCCAGATGACGTCTTTCAATGTTAGTCAACTGAAGCAGAAATGTTTAATTATGATGGAGAAGTTAGGGAAGCATGAACAATTGAACATGGGTGAAAAAATCTCCTTGACAATCAATCGTGTTGCAATTACTGTGCTATGAGATGAGTTCGTTATATGAATGTTGAAAAAATTTACCATTATTCCTTTATTAAATATCCAAACTTTAACTATTTATGCTTCGATTACTACTAGAAGTGTACATTTATTCCAACTTCCCGATTTTGTTTCAAAAAGGAGAGCAGCTTATCAAGTTGAAAATCTTCAAATTTAAACGAACCAAGTTTACACAGTTATCAAAATTAAACCTTTATAACTCACAAAACTTTAATGCATAAAACCAAAATGTCATGGAAACTTGAATAGTTCCAAATTGGAATTGCGATAGAAGTTTTCCAAATTAGAACCATCAACATTTATATATAATTGTAGCATTTATAAATTTCCTAATTGTGAAAAAAGTAATTTAATAAAAAGTATTCTCAGACAAAATATCTCTACAATAAATTATTTTAAATCTCTTTAAACCGCAGATAGTCTGAAATAGGTAAAATTTGGAAAGACAAGGGACAGTGGAAAAAGCAAAAGGGACAATAAATCTGATATACGGTCTTCCTTACGACTTGATAGAGATTCTGATTGGCTGGCACTGATTAAAGTCTCATAAAATCATGGAGAGCTACCTGCTGGTTGAATACCGATCTTCCGTAATAGAATTTTCGCTACTTTCAGTTTCCCATCAAAAAATTAACGTACTTTCTTCAAATTTCAGGAACGTGCTGATATAACGTTTAATGCAATTTAAGATGAAATGCATCAAGTACTTTTTTTCTGTAATATACAGAAGTTAATAGAATTTTTAAAGTCTGCTGCTGGAAGTAACTCAGCATTTCTATAATTCTCACGTTTCCTAGGCGTTATAAATCGGAGTGAGATGCCAGAGTTTGCTCGTAATCTTCTCCAATTCCGTGTAAAACATTGAAAAGGTCATCGCGGTTAATTCAATTATTCTCCAGTGTGCGAGGCTGTTTTCTCTGGTAAGGGGACAAAGGTCGCGGCAAGAAGCAAATCGAATTAAGCAAACGCCAACTGATGAACGGTTGACAAAGGGTGGTTTTCAGTGTGGCAACAAAACTCGATAACGTCCCGCCATAGCCGAAGGTGCGAGTCCAGTATCACAGGAGCAATAACACTGACAGCGACATTTCCATTTTCATTTCCCGTTTTTCAACGCGAATCTCCCATGACGCGTTTTACAATCGAGTGATATATATCTCATCTGCACCAAGCGCTTGTCGCATTCAAATTCTTAAACGAGTTACAGCTCTATAATTCATTACGAACGTGCAAACAAATATCTTTTTCCCAAAGGGCATTCGTAATGTGGTCAAAATTTTCTGCAGTTGACGCAAATATTGAAAACAACCCCTTATACCCCGTTTTAAGTAAAAAGACAGAAAAAAGATAGTAAGAAGGTAAAAAAGATAGAAAGAATTTGAATATTTTTCAATCCTCAGGATTCAGTCTATAACTTTTTTCGTCTTACGAAATTTTTATTAACTTGTTTGTTATGAAACTGATATTTGACTTTGGAAATTATATTTACTCATATCGAAAAAGTTGATAATTCTGAAGGTTTCGCGAACAGTAAATTTCTCCTACCATTCTTATCTTATATAATTTAAACAATACGTTTATTTATCCAGCTTTTAAGATGAAAAGCATTGGCGGAGCGGAGAAATTTTAAAGATTACAAAAAGCTAAATAATCAGATCAAATTTTTTGACCCAAAAAAAAATTCGGCCAAAAACCGCTCAAATTAACCCTCCTCCTTTATTTATAGAATAACAAATTATTTATTGTCTTTCATGAATTTAGTTAAAAAATGGTTTTTGTCTATAAATTATTCATCTGGAGTGCGAATCAATTGAAGAATCACTGCTAAATTCCATGAATCCATTTTTACTCAGTTATTTGTTTATATAACAAATTCAATAAATTTTTAAACAATTGCTATGTTATTGATATACTTTCCTGGGTAGTTTCTTCATTGATTCTAGGTAGTTGCGACAATTTATATTATATTGAGAATTGTTATTATACTAAATTTTACATAAAATATATGAAACGATAAGGTATATTGTATTTCTTGTCATAAAATCAACGGTAAAAATTTTAAAGCGGGTTATAAAAATGTGATGTGTAAAAGAAATATAGGAAATATAGGAATCATATTTATATTTTCGGTTTTTTAGTATATCTACTGGTTAAAAACAAAAATTGATTGTCTTCCTCGGCTGTGTTGCGAAAATGGGAAAAGGGAGAATGAAGAAGTTCTTGTCTTGTCGGACATTACTAATTTTTATTTACAGATTTAATTTAAATGTATTGAATTTTGGTGTAAGAATATTGAAAATTCTTCTTGATATAATTTATATGCACATTATAATATTCAATAATAATTCTCAACTTTTCGTTGAGTTGAAATAAAATAGCTTTAAAAATTGTTAAATTATTAAAACTTTTACAAAATTTTTATTAACTTGTTTTTTATTAAACTGATATTTGACTTTGGAAATTTTTTACTCATATTAAAACAGTTGATAGTTCTGAAGGTTTCGTGAACTGTAAATTTCTCTTACCACTCTTATCTTATATATACTTTAAACAATGTGTTTATCCATCCAGTTTTTACGATGAAATAGGCGGGGCGGAAAAGTTTTAAAGATTAAAAAAAGCTAAAAAATCAGATCGTGGTTGGTATATATTAGCTGCTCAAAAGCGGTTTTCGTTTATCAAGAAAAAAAATGAAGATCGTCACGGGAACTCTACTCTGCACATTTTTGGTGTTCCTTAATTCTATTGGTAAATATAATACAAGTTCCACCTTATTCATTTTCAAAAATCTTCCACGCTTCAATTTATTCATTCTCATTTTTACTTCTACATAATTAAATATAAAAATTATACTCATGTATATTTTATAAATCTATAAATGGTCAGTTTTTAAGTAATTTAATTTTCTAATTTTCAAATCTGAAATTGAAGCCTGGGTTTAAATAATTCAATCAATTGTATACGTACACGGAAAAAATTATTCTTCTAAAAAGTCAAACTGAGTGTTTTAATCTTGGATACAAGAGGAAGTTGGAAACATATTGATTTACCATTTTTGATTCTCTATTCAAAACTTCGATTTTCAAATATAAATTATATTCTACGTAACTACATTCGTCTCCAGAATTTTTTTTACATTAATAGTTTTTGAAAATCGTTTGTTACATCAAAATAAATGAATTCGTACAGTAAAAACTATAGTTTTAAAAAATCTATAGATTTATTTCTTTCTATATATACTTGTCACATTTTAAGTGATGCCTGAAACAAAAAAATTAATATTTTTTTTGTTCTTATTTTTGCTGTCGTCTATAGAAAGATCAATTTTCTGAAATTCATGTGAGAAATCCACATGACATGACCTAAAACATTCCTATTGATAAAACTTTCCGAGTGACCCTCGAATGCATGTTATTGAGCTTTGGAATTAATTTGAAACTGTTACAACTTCTGCTAATGAAGAATTGTTAAAATGAATAGGTATTTACCGAGTTAATAACTTCATGCATCTTCATCATCTTCTTACAGAATTAAGTACACAGAGCCATAATCCAGGAGGAAGTGGAGGTAGGGGCCCTGGAAACGAAAATAATGTTCGTCCTCCTAGACGTATAATGATTCATGAAATGCATCTACCAAATAGACCAGTAGGTTTCGCATATATATTGCCAAATGGCAGTGCTTATGAATCACGCGGAACGGGAGAAATTATAGTAACTTATAATCTCACTACACGTACAGCAAGGGTAAGACAGGCAGGAGGTGAAGACGTAGTTTTAGGCCCAGGTCCATTTATGCACCTGGTTCAATATGATCCACCACCATTCACTTTCGCTGATCCACCACCTCGTCCACCTGGTTCACCTCATTCTGGATCACAATGATCACAATCCGATAACTAGTTCCAACGAAAAATCAATTTAAATATGAATATTGTATCTATATGTAATACATATATGTATGTATATGAATAAAAACATTGGAACTCTTCACAGTTTTCGAGTTTTATGAATTTACCTAACTTGCTCAATGTTAAATATAATTTAGATTTAGATTTTTTGCCAATGTCACAATGTATATAAATTACATCAAGACAAAGTCAAATATGTATATTTTTTCAATATGAAGAAGCTAATGTATTCTCTGTAACATACAGACAAAAGCTTTTTACTTTCAACGGTATTTGTTAAGATTTCTCGATGAGTATTTAAAATATTATGTGTATGAATTCCAAACAAGAGGATAAACCTGATATCTGAATAGTTCAACACGTTTTATCGATTTAAAAGTATTGACGGAAAATATACTTCAGAAATATCTTATAAATTCCAAATACGTACTCGATGTGCAGGCAAAGTAGCCAAGGAAGCATGAGTAGCATTTTAAAAAGCATTTCATGCAAAATTCGATAATGTAAGCTTAGATTGCGCATAGCGATACCAATGGAGGAATCTTCCGATAAAATTGTCCAGGAAACGTTGTCGGGAACTTGGGAAAACGTTAATGAAGGAAGCTTTCATTCGATAAACCAGAAATTCAGACAGCATAATTTACTAATTACTTAAAACAAGCAGATTTTATATGATATTTTCGGAAATATGTTCAAGTTGGCACAAAAAAAACAAATTTAAATCTAGAGTAAAACTTTATGAATTTATATGGATATTGAAACAATATTTGTTGTGTTTGATATCGAGTTTCATGTCCCACGGGATGCCAGTTAAATTTTGAATTTTGATTCAAAAATACGATATATACAAGAATGCTGAAAATATATAGTAATTTTATTTACAGTCAATTCTATGATTGGAGTAACTCTAATTTTCGATTTATTGCACCCCAAAGGAATCTATAATTTATTGACCCTTTATTCCCCCCAATCGTGTTTTATTTATTCGAAATAAATTTTTATTTAACTGTCCTAAAAACAACTGAAACACATTTTCAGTCAAAATAATATTTGTCCTTCTTTTAGGAAAATTAGTAACTTTACACTAATGTAAACGCATAAAAGCAAGAAATATAAGAAAATATACATGTCCCTGACTGGAAGTCAATGGAAGTTAATGTATAGTCGATCTATCGAGTTTTCAACTTTTACCTCTCACTCATTATTGTTTGTTCACTTATTGATTTTTCTCCTTCGCACGAATAAATAAAGAAACAATATAACTTTCTTGTAAAGTTGAAAAAAATTTGTGGGAAACTTGGCAAAGCGGTAAAATCTATTCTCTTCTGATGTGAGTTGTGAAGCGGAAAAAAAAACGGTCCTGAAAAAAGCTAGCTTCAAATAAAAGTCCGTGCCAGCTCACTTTCGGTCCCTCGACGAAGTTAAGCTCAGGCTTTTTGCCCGGCATGCAAGCCACGATAAACAATGCCCGAAATCGCTTTATTATACAATGACTTCGAAGGCATTAACTTAGTTAGTTGCATATAAAGAACCCATCTGCTTTAAGCTTGGTATAAAGTAAAAAAAAGTTAAAAAAAGTATGAAGCGCTATAAAAAGCCGCTTCTTATTTGCGTGAACGTGAAATTTGATATCTAAATATAATATTCCTTTGTTTATTTTAATAAACTTCGGATTAAAGTATTTATGTTTCAAGTTTAGTTTCAATTTAACTTTTTCATAAAAATACTTTCTCTGTCAAACAATACCATCATTAATATCACACAGCGGTTCTTGAAAGTATAATTAAATGTTTTTCCTCCAAGTCTCTATTTTTACCTCGAAAAAAATCACGGAAAAAGAATAAAGGAGGTATACAAAAGCATTAGCGAGCATTCATTTAGAAATTTCTATTGAAATCATGAATCGACCTTGGTTTTCCTTTTTTCAGTCATTCCCTAGACAAAGAAATTCAATCTCACGTAATGAGAAACGTAAATGCAAAATGTACACCAACTTCTGCGTACTTTAGAATAACAGCAGTTTCCTTAAGCTTGAAAAAGGTTACTAATGATATTCACCAATAATAGCTTGCCTTCTGAAATAACTCAGAGGTTGTCTATTTTTCAAATCTTAAATTTCCAATAAGGATTAGGAATCCTCGAAATCTTTCCAGAGAATTCATTTCAATTCACTGATTCTATCTAAAAAAATGATTTTACCATATGTATTAAAAATATCCAACACATTGGCCATAGTTGCTAGATTAAATACATATTTTGATAGAAGGAATTTTAAAAGTTTTTTTTTTTGCAAAATTTGAATATATTCCTTTCAAAAATAGGTTTATTTGAAGCGATCAACTGACTTAGTGTCTTGTCGATAGCGGTTCAAAACGGTGTAAAGCAGGTATAAAGCATAAAGTATAAAGTTTGAAATGAACCCTTGGAGTCATGCGACTGGTTGCTTTTCGATGCCAGCATCAATCATCCGATTTTCGCTCAGCTCGTCGGCTAAAATCGAAGTGAAGCAAAGTTGTTCTTAACAAAGGGATGCTGACGTTGCCGTTATCAAAAGTATACCCGATCAGCCAACCACCGTTTGCTTTACTCTCTTGCTTACTCTCTCATTCTACCTTTCTTTCTTTCTGATCGTATTTTTTCGTACCTCTTATTTATGGGTGAAAATATCACCCATTTTGGCATTTTATATTATAAAATGTATATATATATATATATATATATATA
>CAJFCO010000131.1:4244027-4297204 GCA_904066015.1 Synergus gifuensis
ACACACACACACACACACACACACACACACACACACACACACGATGTGTGTCATTCGCAGGCTTGCGAGGCAGCCGCCATCTGTCTAAATTGTCAGAAAAAGGCGAAGAGTGCTGCCCCTTTTTCCAATTAGATAATGTCAAGAACTTATATGACTAAATGGAATATAACCAAATTTTTGAAAGACAGAAAGTTTGATAACGATATTCTTTTTTCAGCTCCATTCAATTTCAGTGAATTTGCGGATTTATTGTCTTTCATGAATTTAGTTAAAAAATGGTTTTTGTCTATAAATTATTTATCTGTAGTGCGAATCAATTGAAGAATCACTGCCAATCCCAATGAATCCATTTTTACTCCCTTATTTGTTTATAACAAATTCAATAAATTTTTAAACAATTGCTATGCTATTGATATACTTTCGTGGATAGTTTCCTCATTGATTCTAGGTAGTTGCGATATATTGAGATGTTTTATTATACTAAATTTTGCATAAAATATATGAAACGATAAGATAGATTGTATTTCTCGTCATAAAATCAACGATGAAAATTTTAAAGCAGGTTATAAAAATGTGATACGTAAAATAAATATAGGAAATATGGGAATTTAAATAGTTTGTAAATTAATGTTAATCATATTTATATTTTCGGTTTTTTAGTATCTGCTGATTAAAAACAAACATTATAATAATCCTGCTATTATTATCTTCGTCCAAAAACCAATTTATTATTGAATTTTGGTGTAATAATATTGAAAATTCTTCTTGATATAATTTACATGCACATTGTAATATTTAATAATAATTCTCAACTTTTCGTTGAATTGAAATAAAACAGGTTTAAAAATAGTTAGATTATTAAAACTCTTACGAAATTTTAATTAACTTGTTTTTTCTTAAACTGATATTTGACTAAAAATTTTTTACTCACATAGCAATAGTTGATAATTCTGAAGGTTTCACAAACAGTAAATTTCTCCTAAGACTCTTATCTTATATACTTTAAACAATGTGTTTATTCATCCAGTTTTTACGATGAAATTGGTGGGGCGGAAAAATTTTAAATATTAAAAAACGCTAAATATTCAGACTGTGGTTGGCATATATTAGCTACTCAAAAGCGGTTTTGTTTTATCAAAGAAAAAAAAAATGAAGATCGTTACGGGAACTCTACTCTGCACATTTTTGGTGTTCTTTAATTCTATTGGTAAATATAATACAAGTTCCACCTTATTCATTTTCAAAAATCTTCCATGCTTCAATTTATTCATTCTCAGCTTACAGAATTAAATATAAACATTATACTTTGACATATATCAAAGAAATGTTTCTTTTTGTTCTTTGTTCTTATGTTTGCTATCGTCTATAGAAGCATCAAGTTTTTGAAATACATATTAGACCCTCGAATGCATGATGTTGAGCTTTAGAATTAATTTGAAATTGTTATACTTATGAAAAATTGTTAAAATGAATAGGTATTTACCGAGTTAATAACTTTATGCATCTTCATCATCTTACAGAATTAAGTACACAGAGCAATAATCCAGGAGGAAGTGAAGGTAGGGGCTTTGGAAACGAAAATAATATTCGTTCTCCTAGACGTACAGTAATTCATGTAATGCGTCAAGCAAGTCAACCAATGGGTTACATATATGCATTGCCAAATGGTAATCTTTATACATCACGCGGAACGGGACCGATTGAAATACATTATAATGTCATTACACGTGAAGTAATGGTAAGACAGCCTGGAGGTCCAGACTCATTTTTAGGTCCAGGTCCATATGCGCACCTCATTCAATATGATCGACCAACATTCACTATCTATAATAAACCATCTCATCCTGGATCACAATGATCACAATCCGATAACTAGTTCTAATGAAAAATCAATTTAAATATTAATATTGTATATATAATGCATATATATGAATAAAATCATTGGAACTTCACAGTTTTCGAATTTTATGAACTTATCTAACTTCCTCAATGTTAAATATAATTTAAATTTAGATTTGATAATCTGTATATAAATTACGTCGAGTCAAAGTCAAACATGAAAATTTTTTCAACGTGAAAAAATGTATTCTCTTTAATTTACAGACAATTTACAATTTAATTTACACTTTACGCTTTTCTAATGCATTGAACTTTGATGGCCCTAAATCAAAAATCTTTTTATAACTATTTTATCTATCATTCTTTATTTTTATCATCTTTTTTGTGCTATTTAAGAGTTAAGTTATGTCGCTTGAATAATTTTAATTATTGAAAACTTTTTAATGGAATTGGTCATAGGAAGTATAGAAAACTGATGACATTCAAGTAAAGTTTGTAGTCAATCTTCCACGCTAAATGGAGTTTACGTGATAAAAGAGCTTTCTCTTAGTTTCAATAACAGAAAAGTTCAGAAGGCAATATGAAACGTTGGGGTGAGAATCGAGGGTTGTTGAAAAGCCGTTAAAAAGAGACCGCAAAGAAAGTGTAAGAAAGGTAAATAATCTGCTTCAGGTTCAGATGCCGTCTTCGTTCATGTTACGTAGAAATGACTCAATAAGTTTCAGCATAAATCAACCGAGGAAAATGCAAAGTTGTTATGTCTATAATATGTCTGCATTTCTTTTATGAAAACGTTTTCGTATCAAGAATAATATTGTGAAGGTATCCAAATTCTAATTTTTATGATGACGAATATTTCACTGAAGAAAAAAATTTGCATTGCATTGTATATTAGAAGAATTTAGTAAATTTAAATTAGCCATAAATCTACAAAATTCCTTCAAAGTTCGTTACTGAAATCAGTTAAAATGTTTGGGAATTTTGTGCAATCTCTGAAAAAAACCTTTTTGCAATCCTTTAAAGTCTCTTTAAAATTTCTTTAAATTCTTAGAAATTTCTTAAAATCCCAGTCAACGCCGGGTAAATTTCTGCCACTAAATAAATAAAGATTTTGAATTTTAGGAAGTTTGGAAACTTTTTTTCATATTTTGATTCCAATAAATGCAAAAAAATCGTCAGACTAGACGTCAAAACTTCAAACCAATACCGACGAATTGTAAGCGGTTCACATATTTACATTTTATTTGTTGTTTTCGTGAAAACTTGAAAAACGAAAAATAAAAAATAAATAAGCGAACCGTTTACAACACTTGTTGATATTTCATGTATGTATTTAAAAAAAGTGAAAATCAATAAGTTCAGAATTTTCAATCGACTTGGTCTTACAAACCCGAAATTGACCAAAGGAATATATTTTATAACGATTGCAATTATTTTGCAATTTTGCATTAATTATTCGTTTTAAATACAGCCCAGCGAAGTATAAACTTTATCGCTCGCATTCTTAGGATGCAGAATTATCGAGATTCCGGAAGCGTGTTTATGGTAGATCCATTCTAAAAAACCTAAATAACTTACGTTATTTACGACGGATAAAAAGTTCCATTTCAGGGTTTAAATGAGTTTCCACCATGCAATATGCTCCTATTTATTAATCATATTTTAGTATTCATCCATGATTACAGTTTTTGTTTGAAAAGTTCAAAGAAAATTGTAATGTTAAAAACAACTCTGAAATATTCATTTTCCACCGGCTTTTTTTTTTTTGTTCATAAGGAAACTTTTCTCTACCTTTCTTCTTTGTTAATGGATTGAAAAATTATACAGAAATAAAGTATTTTAATGACTTAATGATTCAATGCAAGGTATTTATTTTAAGATAATTCTTTTATTCAAAAACTACTACTATGTAAGCTAAGATCTATAATACGCCGTTCATAAATTTTCAGCAGCACGCGACAGTAGTTCGACCAGTAATTGTCAGGCGAGTGGCACCAACCCGCATTGGTCAGCCGAGTAAGTAATTCTCCGTAGTTTCAGTTTGCAAGAATTATGAGGCTTAACTCCGTGTCACATTCTTTCTTAGAAATTGAAAAAGAGTTAAACCTTACCAGTTACTTTAATATACAATTGTTGGAACTGATTCGCGTGCTGCACTTCGTAAATCGCTTGCAGGAAGTCTTTTATGTAGAAAAACACTGTGCTATTCTTGGAAGTTCTATCTGAAAAGACTCGTTTCTAAACAAAATACTCTTGTCCTGAAATTTTCGTTATCGGAATTTATGATTAGAAAATAAGTTCCATAGGATTATATTAGTTCAAATTGGAACTTTGAATATAATGAAAGTAAATTAAAAATACAGTTAAAAGAACTGTAGCTTCAAAATTTTCCGCAACCAAGACACTTTAACGATTTTTCTGCTTGAATCTAGAATGAGTGTAAAAACGTATCTATAAAACTGAGTCTCAGGTGTTTTCTCTTAAGCACGCTTATTCCTTCTAAAGACTTTGACAACCAAAGCAAAGGAAAATGCTGAAAGTTCAACTAAGCTCTTTAAACTTTGTAATTTAAGTTGAGATGACGTTTACTATTTATGTTAAGCGTGCGTCTTACTTCTTTTAATTTATTATGACTTTGATCCTAACAGCTAGTAGAAAAAGTATAGCAAATAAATGATAATAATGATAAAAATCGAGAATATCAAAATGATGATGAGAAAAGAATAAGTTTGAGGAGATTCTTTGAGCGCATTTGTTATTTACTTATTTATTTCCCAGGCTGGGGGAAATTTACGAGGGTCGGGTGCTGAGCCAAAGGACAGAGATAGGCACATCTTGGTTTATTTCAGGCCATATATAACACCGTGAACGTAAAGTTTTAGAAGCCGGAATCCCGCGGGCAAACAACCCGGATGTAACAAAAAGTGGCCTCGCTGAGTGAGATACCACCTCGTGTCTTCGAAATCGATCCAACCAGGCACAAGAAAGGGTTGTAAACGTGTCATGGTTAATGGTTCATTTCCACAAATACAAATCTGTTGGTATCTTAAAAGCGACACATCGTGCAAAACAACTTCCACTACAATATAAAAGCTAACTAGAAATTTCCTCTACTCACAAACTATTTCCTCTAATACATAAATATTAAGATATTGCATCAGTAGAGTCAAGATAAGGTGGTTTTGCTAAATAATTTTGCTGAATAATGGTAATTGTCGGACATCGTTATACTCATGTTGTGTTTTGCTATAGCGGACAGCAGTAATTAATCAGACGCCACCCCATTGTTGTGAGAGGTGAGTTCTTTTTACAATGTCGCGGCGGTTCAGTAAACGTGATCTCACTTCGTGCTTTTAGTTGTAGACAGCTTTTCTAAAAGGAAAGCCTCTGACTTTGTTTTAAACCCCTTTGGAGAATGCACAGTTATTCACACACACACGCACACACAGACATTAGCATTTGCTCCATCACTTGTCTTTTTATGCGGCAACATATCTAAAAAGCGGAAAATATGAAGCTTTATTTATGAAAATGTCCGAGAGGCAGCTGAATAGAGAAAATTGTGAACTGAATTTAAATTTGAGATAATGTTCCAATAATTTCCTGATTGTCTTTCAAACAGTAAATGTTTATAGTTTCTTTTTATTTTCAAAGGGGCCTCCAATTTTTAGTTACGCCACTGAGTAAAAGGAAATATTTTTCTTATTTTTTGTCATGAAAGTGACACGAAGGAAGAGAGAAATTTGAGTGGTAAACAGCTCTCTCGACTTCTTTAATTAAAGAGTTGTTGAAAAAAGTCTTAGAGAAAAATAAAAATGGAATTAAACGGTCCTAAGATTTTAGCTCCAGATTTCGCGCCATAGCTGCAAAATTACATAATTAAATTCTACAGCCAGGGGATAAAAAAAATTTAAGTGGAGAATTATTCTTTAAAGACTATGCACTTTCATTCAAAATTCACTCCTATAATAGTTCTTTTATATCATTTTAATAGAAGACCAATTCCTAGTTGCAATTTTAATGTTGTTTAAATTGAATGTGATTTAATTGCTATTAAATGTAGTATTATTTCAGTTATTATGTAAAATTTTGCGAGAAGATGAAATAATCACACTAATATAATAGAAAGGGTAGAAAAACCCTTCATCAGCCGCAAGGTTTTACGGGTCACGGAAGATGGAAGATGAGTGGGATGGAGACGAGAAAACAGAACAAAGAAGATCGTGAAAGAAAAAAGTAGAATGGGAACTCTGTACGGTCTGGCCTACTTAGGTGTCGGTTCACACCTCCACATTTGCTTTGAAAAGTTTCAAAGTGCTGAGTTTAACTGGAAAAGCATATATTGATTGAATAGACCGATGTCGTTGGACCGAGTGGTTCTTAACTTCAGCCTCATTAAATTTTTCATAAAAACAATTGAGAAATAAAGACAATAAAACCCTTCTCATAATCTTTTTTTAAATTATTAATTATCTGCAGCATCCCTGCATCTTTCTCTTTCTCTTTCTCTTTTATTAAGTTTGGAGCATGTGGAATAATAATATCTTCAAAGGAAAACAAGATAGTTTAATTCTTGAAATATAAAAACTTGTAATTCCTTGTCTAATTTCTGGAATCTTCATAAGTTTCGTAAAATTCCTTAAAATGCGAAGAGACATAAAAGCCTTACAATAAAGATTCGATATATGAAAATTATACTATAGTATAGATGAATAAGGGAAACATATAACGGTTTGGAAAATTTTTTCCTGGAGCGCTGAATTGAATGTTAATTATAGAGAAAATACCCCCTCTTTCTTCTGATCGATGGAAAAAGGAAATCAAAACTTATTTTCCTTGAGGCTGAGAAATTTGCAAAAGCGGTGAAGACACTTTTGTGACAATAGGGATTATTTACTTGTTATAAGTTAGCAAACGAAATAGGTGTTGAGCTTAGCCGGAGGTTCAGTAGACTTGATTGGTGGAGTGAGATGTGGATCCATAAGTCATGAGGTTGGCCTTTCAACTTCGCGGCGCGACTTGCGTGCAAGCTCCGACGAAGAAGAACTAACCAGGAGTGTTTGCACAAATCCTCAATAGGGCAGTCAACCCTGAAGGTTATACTCTAGCTTCAATTACCGAACGATCACCCACTCGACCTTCCCCTCTCGGGTCTTTTAGCATTTCCTGATGATGTTACATCCTTCGTCGAAACCCGCGACTCTTTCACAACCGTTCATCTGATTCGATGAGAAATTCGATGTAATTAGTGGTGTGGAAACTCACTGATAATTTTAATGAAGGTAATCCACTTCTCAGCCAAGATTCATGGTGATCATAATGGGGTTCTCGCTTTACAGAAACAGATCCTTTCTTTTACATCAAAGAATTCATTCATTGCAATCTTCCGAAGTTGAAATCATACCGAAATTCGACTTTTTATTAAACTTACACCTTAAACTATTGAATTGGTCCAGAAATTTCAATAAAAATCTAAAAGAATAGTTTCTTGGTATATATGTACATATTCAGGATATTTAAATTCCACAACTTCTTGTTCTATTTTTACTTGTTTTCTATTTTTATTTTACGCTTGATAATTATCCGGTGTAGATTATTAACCCTCGAACCGGAAATGCTTGCTAGTCCTGGCATGCTTGTATGTAACGTTAGGTTGAGGGTGACATAATATTAATCGAGTGAAAACCCCTCCCATCACTTTTTCTCGTCCTCATCCTCATATTCCAGTAGCAAGAGATCAGTGTAGCAGTGCAGCGTTGTTAATTCAATTCGGATCATGCTTTCCTGGACGACAGAGCACCAACAAAGTCAAGACCTCTTTCCAACATCGGGCATTTACTTTATGTACTTTACAAGCTCACCCAGCGAGTCTGCCTCTAATAGGAAATTATGTAATAACTTGTGCTTATTCGAGCTTATTCACATAGTTCCCTTCTATGTCTTCACGTCACATTGCGCTTCAAGGAAATTCAGTGTAGATAAAAATCTTTTCAAGAGCGTCAACAACACTATAAAGCAGCAGACTAATTAATCATCTCTCTCTAGACATAATACAGATATCAATAAAGTAAATTGAAAATTGTCCCCAGAAATTTTTGGAAGATGACATGCACACTAGCAGTCCAGCTAGTGCTTTTATTATTCGCTGCGCTACATTCAACTTCATGCGGCCTTTTTCACAATCGATGCACGGCCATGTTTACTAGACAGGACAAACAATGAATCGCTTTGTATCGATCTCACGTACGCAATCACGAGTGCCTTCGCCTGATTACAAGTGGAAAGGTATTTCAAAGTTTTCGGACACCCCTACACAGAATCAGCAATTCCGTTCAATTACGCTGATATATTTTCATTTCTGGACTGATGCGCCTTAGAGGATTTTTTTCAGGATCAATTTGAGCCACTTGAAGTTGTAAGAAGTAAAGCAAAATAATCGCGCGCGTGTTGGTTTGATAATTCAATTAAAATCTGATCAGAAGAAAACGGGTTTTGAAATAAAACTGTGTGGTATCATGTATCACAATCATCGAAATTGACCCTCTGTCTACGTGAAATATGCACCGTGTTAATCCTGCCAACCAAGAATGACCGATGGTTTACTGGATCGACAGAAGCAACCTGACCGAGTTTGGATACACGCATGGTATTCGATAATCATCGATACAGGTATCAAACAGAGTCTGGCAATCGCGGTGGTGAGACGACAGTGTTGGCGATGCAATAAATACATACCTACTGTTAGTCTAGGATGTCTGTATACAAAACACAGGCTCACTCACAAAAGTGTGTGCGTATCATACCATGTGCTTGCCTTCACTGCTGTGCTTCGTGAAGCAAAGGATATTTGTGGATACAGGAGCAATTTCATCTATGTATATTGTACTTTGATTGTTTGCTTTCAAAACAGTCGAACTGTTTTGTTGCAATTTGACAAAGGATTCAAATTTTCATTAATGTTTTCATCGTAAATAAAAAGAAAAGCTCTGTATGTATTCCCAATTAGGGTTCTAGCACTTTTTTTAAATACTTTTCTGTCAGGGAAATGTCAGGGAAATTGAAAAGTTAAATCTTGTGGCCATCACCTTGTAAGAACTCATTAGCATAGATTTGATAGAAATCTAATCATGTAAAACGCCCTCCAACATCTTTCTGTCGTATTTTCTCTTTAAGTGATGATTCAGCGCGATACTGAACATAAATTAATTGCACTTCCATCATCCATTAGACTTGCCCAAGGCTGTAAACATAACTGATTGATCCTGAATTCTCCATAGATAACTAGCGAGGCAACTGGTCGGAACCTGTCCAGATCTGCAATTTAATTCAACAGGAGTTGTATACTACTTTTGGTTAAATATACATAAAGTTTAGATCTACATATATACTTGCACCCGTAGGCGAATTCTATTATAGATATTAATCCAGAGAGCCAAGTTTAGCTCCTAAAATTCAATATTCAGTCAGGGAAATGACATATTCTACTTTATATGTACAGGATAAAACCCAGGTGCGATCATTTCTTAAGAACGACGTAATTTCATATGCACTTTATGAAGGAAATCACATTAGTTACAGATTACGCGATACTATAATCGATTAGAGCAACATGTCGTTAATGTTCTCAAACTCAGCTCTGAAATGAATTGAATCTTCCAATGCAGATATTGATTAATAATAAAAAATGGAATCGACAAGCGCACATGTTGGCTGCTTTAATTTTATTCTCCAGTTTAATTTTAATTTCAATAATACTTCATCGAACTGATAAATTCATTCCAGACGAATTAATATTGTGTTCTCTTTAAATTTGAATGAGTTATAATTTTTATTAGCTTCAATTCAAGTCTAGCTATAAATTTGTTACTGGTCATCAAATTTCGAAAGTTTATAAACTTGCTGAATGTACATAATTATTACAAATTGTTTGCATATCCCATATCATTGCAAATTTCTTACTTTCCATAATAACTTTGTTTTCAAAGTATTATAAAATTATATAAGAAATTCTTAGAAATTAATGAAAATCAGAGGGAAATAACAATAATTATGGACTTTAAATTACTTTTCTTCAAAACGAAGAAAGTATTTTCAAGAATTTTGACTAAAGAAAAGGAGTAAGTTACTTTTAGGCGAAAGTTACGAGGGCTTAAGTGGATCTTAAAAAGTTTCCTGTTTCCTGGTAGTTCTCGTGCCGCAATGCTGTAATTATTGCAGAACTTTGACTCTGCTTTAACGAAAAGTGCTATACCTACCTAAGAATTCAACTAAAGAGAGGCGAAGGTACTTCGCCATTCTTCGATTACATAACTTTATTACTAAACTTGCATAAGCAGTCTTACTGAGCGATTACTTCATCATTATCGACTGCGAAACTACTTTTTAATATAATTATTCCATGACGTGATTTAGCATAAAAATTACGAGTTGAAATCTCTAAAAAGACGTAATGTTTGAGATTTGAAAGTTTTTTTTTAATTAGAAAAACATGAATTAATTAGTAATTAGTAATTAGTAATTAGTATTTAGTAATTAGAGATAACAATGACAAAATTAAAGCTTCGGTAACTAGCTTTCTCATAATTAGAGGGACTAATAACAAGCTAAGTACTTCACACGTGCTCTTGTACAGAACTTTACTTGCGAGCTTCAAGTAATCTTATTATCTCAATAAGAGGAACACTACTCTTAGCTATATTTACGTTCGTGTGAGAACCTTTTTTTTACAGTTTTTATAGAGAACCTCACCACTCTTTTCGCTTAGGAAATTCAACTTTGGCTGGAAAGCACTTGCCATTCCATTAAACGATTTATCACCCAGAGTTCAGAAAAAAATTTCAATTAAAGGTCGATGCTCTCTTAATTATATCAAAATTTCGTTACACGATATTCGATTCAGCAAATAATGAAATACCAGACATCATTTATTTTTAATGGAAATTTTACGAGAAAATTGTAAAAATATTTCGCGAACATTCAATATTCTGGCAGAGTAAAATTCAATAGTGTTCAACGATCTATCTTTGAAGAAACGACAATGTAGTCTCATTCAAGCTAAAGTAATTCTATGTCACTTGAGTACATTGTGCTTCAACCTAGCAATTTATTTTCCTTAGAATAATTTATCCTTTCTCTCTCCAGAACGAATTCATTCGTTACATGCATACATTTTTACAGAGCATATTTATCATCTGTTTAATTGGGATTGTCAACTCCAAAATAACACATGAACTATCAAAAAAATGTGAAATATCTTTGAATAATTAGAATGATGTATAAATGAGTATTTCTCTAAATTTCCGAACACTAGATATATTTTTTTCACGTATATATATATATATATATACGTGAAATATATATATTTTATAAATATATATATTTATAAAATATATATATTATCAACTGCCTCAATCAATTTCATTTCGAACGGGATTATCAGAGAAAAAATCAGAAAGAATTATCAGAAAAATTGTATTTTAAGTAGTAAGCCCGACTTGGGCCAGCCAGGAGTAGTAAAAACCGGACTGGGCCAGCCAAAACCATAGTTTCAGTAGTAACGGCTGACTTAGGTCAGACTTTAGCTGCCGATCGCATACAGATTAATAATTGCTTGTTTATACTGTGTAAATAGTAATTTAAATTTATTTATGTCAGTAGTAATGATCGGTTTGGGTCAGACCAAACTTACATATTCGAATAATTAGAATGATGTGTAAATGAATATTTCCCTATATTCTATGGCTTTAGGAGACACATGTTCTTTTTAATCGAAAAGTGTCTGAATTTACGCGATCGTGAAAAGAACTAGGGTCACTAACCTAGAACATGAATATATATTCATAGACATGCTTCTGTCTGATATTCACCCTGAGATGTGTGAATCTCGACTGTGTTCAGCACACGAAAATAACATTTCTTAAACTTTTTTTCCTTCTTTATAGCTTGGATAAAAAGTAATAGTTTCATAAAAAAGAACTTCTTTGGGAATAGATAACTCTAAACAGAAAATATTACTGGATTTTCAATATCAATATTCGACAGTTGCGCGAAGTTTCGATCACTTGAGAATTCAATTAGCAAGATCGAACACAACTTGCTGGGCAATTTCCATTATTCGATTACTCGCATCCGTGATTCACAAAACGATAAAATGTATATCGACCGAAAATATCTTTGGCTTATAATATAGTTTGTTTGTTTTTGATGCCCGAATTAAATGACTGGCAAATCAAGTACCCTTTCCTATATTCAACTGGTAATAAAAAAACATGTTGAAATTATTCACAGATCCTCAATTTTCAAACAAAGGACCCTATGTTTTATTTTTAAAGTTGATTATTTGTTTTGAAACTGAAATAATTGAATTATGTTTCAAAATTCTGAACACGACCTCAAAAACAATGTGCAAATGAACGAACAGAAGAAGTCGGTGTTGCAAGGCAAAGGAAGGGCTGAGAAAAAAAGGGGTCACTCGGGAGTGAGAAAAGTTTTTCTTTAACTAACTACGACCTTTCGTCGAAAGTCAAGACTGGAAATTTACGCAAAAACACAATCTGGAAGTCTCTGTAGGTCCTGATTTTAATTTCAGGCCTTGCTTCCTGCATAGTTGGTTAATTAGGTTATGCAAATTAGCTGCGTTATGTAACTCGACCAGAGATACAGAACAGGAATTCGTGGTCAGAGGGAATTTTGAAATTCTCGCTTTTCACGGTATTATATAGTCGAATTCTGGGAAGTAATGCAACCATTACTGATGATAACAGAACCGCTTCATCACGCTCTTGGATATTTCCGGATTTAAATGCAACCGTTAAAATAAAATAAAAGTTATCTTTCGTTTTATGAAAAAGTATTTGTTACTTTTTCATTATTATTTGTAGTTATGAATATTAGTATAAGCTGTAAAGCTCAACTAGCTGTTGAGCAATAAGAAAACATGTGCAAAATTGTGTTAAGGAAGTAAAATTTCATGCAAGACTCACCCTTCATGCCGAAGAAAATCTACAAGCTGTCCTTTAGATTTTATTTCCTGATTCAAGCCGAGCACCTAGGTCACTACGAAGGTGTACGATATTTGGTAATTTCGAATAAGTATTGTTAGTCTCATCTGCAAACGAAGCATTTCTTGACATTGAAACTTATTGTTCCAATAAATCGCGACTCGGGCACATCATTGAACACTGAAATAAGAAATAGAAAAGAATCATAATTTTATACATAAAAGAAGTAAAAATATCAGTATTTTTTAAAATGTAAATTTAATGTAATCGGCAAATTAACATTCATCACGTTTTAATCCTGTGCATAAAGCAATTTAATCGTTAATTTAAGTTTAGTGAAAGTATTAATATTTAACAATAGAATTATGATAGAGTATACCGAACAACAATGGACACTGCAGTTGCATAAATAAACAATAATAATCTTCACCACAAATCATTTTACGAGGAATTATAACCAAATCTCGTCAGAATATAACATCCGCGTGTTGTATCATAAAACAACATAATTAGTAAGCGAAGCATCCCTCGTTAATGTTAAGTGCTTTACCAGAAAACTGTTATAGTTGCCATTCGAAAGTTACTTAATTCTAGAGCTAGTAAAATACGATATTGTTTTATATACCTATTAACTATTTATTGATTTTTTAGTTTCAAATAGTTTACTCACTAAAATAATAATTTTATTAACAAATCTGGTGATTAATTAAATCGATTTTGAATTTATGATACTAGTAAAGACATTTCGTTACACCACTTTTTTAAGATAGGATAAGAATACCTAAATAATATTAATTTCATAAATTAAAACTTGATAGTTTCAAAAACATATTTGAATCCTTTAAGATATTAAATCCTATAATTGATCTCATTATTGAAACTGGATTTCCCTTCTCTAAGATCTTGGGGATCCACTCCTGCTATCTCATTTATATCCCGTGCACGTTAGATATCCAGTAGTAATTTTCGAATTTCTCTGGGGTGGCCTTCCATAAATTGGGATCATGTAGGGTTCGCGAAGTCGAATTCCTCGGGATTTTCCCGGGCAACAAGTCGACGTACCAAATTCTCCAGACACTAGAATTTCTCCCGAGGGGTTTCCTCAAAAGCCTATGCAGTATAGAGACTAGATTCTCTACTCTATATTTCCATAGGAATCGGCATATTTTCATAAATTCACTGAACTTTTCCATGGAGTATCCGTGACATTAGTAGCAAAAGTGAGCGAAGAAACGAAAAAAAAAAAAAAAAAAAAAATACTTTTGCATGGAGACATCGTGGTTTTGAAGGACGAGATCCATCCAAGCGAAAATAAAAGGATCAGTTGCAAGAGATGGATAACTGTGAACGAAATTTCTTCGATATACTCGACGACCCTGTGCCACATCTCACGATATGTTTTGTGGAGTTGGTTATCGATAACCAAGAACCGTAAAAGAGCAGGAATTCCGGCTCAAAGGTGGGAGAAGAAAATACCATTTACGCCTTTAGATTATGTATATGGTTTATAAATTTATTTTTAAAATGACATGAGTTCAATTTTTGTTACCATTTCGAAAATTTTCAGTTTATTCTGGCCAATTTTTGAGCAATCAAACAAGCCTTTAACGGGACTTTTGAGGCTTATCCTGTGTTACCCTTCTTGAGTTCCAAATCTTCCATTTCATTACACATCAATCCTTGCTTATTTCTCATTTCACCCTCTCCTTATATCGGCGATAAAAACCTATTTCATCTAAATTTGTTTCCTCTTTATTCCTTCAAATGAAAATCTTCAACCCCAACGTTCATCGTTCGTTCATCAATCATCACATTATCAGTGCTCTCAAAAGCGAAGGATAAAAAAATAATGGGGGCTCATTTACTGGCTTTTTTCCAAGACAGCTTGTTTTTAAGACGTCAAAAAAAATCGTTTTACGTATGAAATACAAATTTAATTTGCAACAGTTGACAATGCGGGATGTCAAGTGGGCTTATTAGAGCCTTTTCGAGAAATTTACATGTATATATACGTTGGTATGTACATCCATAACAATGCAGCTTGCTACAATTTGAGGCTGTGTTATTAAACTATGTCGTAATCATTCAATGCCACATTAACGCGTTATATAACACTAAATATATTTTTTTCACGTATAGTGATATTATCAACTGTCTCAATCAATTTCATTTAGAAAGGGATTATCAGAGAAAAAATCAGAAAGAATTATCAGAAAAATTGTATTTAAAGTAGTAAGCTTGACTTGGGTCAGCTCGGAGTAGTAACGGCCGGATTGGGCCAGCCAAATTCATAGCTTCAGTAGTAACAGCTGACTTAGGTCAGAGATTAGCTGCCGGTCGCATACCGATTAATAATTAGTTGTTTATCCTATCCCAATAATCCTGCAAAAATAATTTAAATGCATTATATAAGTAGTAATGACCGGTTTGGGTCAGACCCAACTTGTATATTGTTCTAACTTGATATTTGCGAATCGGGTTGGATTGAATCGACTCCAATCGATTTCCACGATTATATCCGAAAAAATAACTTTAAACAACTACTTTTCTGTTCCAAATGATTTCCTAAATTTGCTTTGGAATATCGCAAAGTTTCCGTAAAAATTTAAAATTCCCTGCAACCTCGCACAATCGTTGAGACTATTTCCACTCGGTCCATTACCGATGCAAGCTATAAACCCGTAAAACTCAAGCAACTCGGAAAGTTTTCAGTGGCTATAACTCGGCGAGATGGGAAGTGGCGAACGTGCTTATGGAAAGAAATTGAGGAAAGGGAGGAAAAATAGAACCAGACAACAATCATAAAAGCAATTACCTAAGAGACTTCTAAAGCTTCAAAAGAGTCCCACGGCGTCCAGCGAATTTCGTGCAGTTTTACTGCGAGTCCTGGCTTGTGGCATTTCACAATGAAAAAGAGCAATCGTCAAAACTGTTAGTTTTCAAGTGCGGACACCAGGTTGGAGCTGCGTTTAATGCATGAGGGTACTTCGACCACGGTTTTTGAACACCGGATACTTTGCACTAGTACCTCACTTGTGCACGAACCTTGAGTTAGGATTTTTAATATGTTTACTTTTTAAATACTTTACTTTTTTAATTTTAATACAAAATATTGGTATAAAATAGAAAAATAAAACAAAAAAATAAAACAAAGAAGCAAACACGTATCGCAATATCCCATATTGCACGCGCTATATCGTACCGTTCAAGATGATTCGTCTCAAAGGAATCGTACATATCCAAGGACTCTCGTATCTCGAGTAGTTCTTGCTAATACTGCCGAGCACAAAGATTTGAAGTTATTTTAATTTCCAGTTTGAATTTTACTTTATTTAGTATAAAATCCTCAGGAAGACTTCATTTTTTAATGCGAAAACTAAAAAGAATGCCAACAATTGAATCAGTACGGTTAAAAACGATTATTTTCACGATTTCCAGAGTCTCATCGATTATACTTTCAAATTTTTATTTCCTACTTTACGATTAAAACAAAATTGACAAGTATGACAAAGTTTTCGAGTTGAGCAGACTTTAAGATGACCCAGACAATATCTTGAACGCGGCATCGAAGGCAGTTGAGAGGATGAATGAGAGGTAGAAGGCTGAAATCAATATTTTAATATTTCGAGGAATTGCATTCTTCCTCCTGATTAAACTTCCTATGAAACTGTAAAGTATCAATTTTCAATAAGTAAAAATTTTCTATTTTCTGATAACTCCGAGAAAAATTATATTTATGACATTTATTATATTGGCCTGCCTTGATACAAATTGAAATTGTGGAAAAATTTAATAAACAATTTTCTCGAAGCAATTTAAATGCATTTATCGATTCCGAAGGTCGACGAAAGAATTTTATAATGCGATAAAACAGTGGACCAAACATATTGAGAATACAAATTTATATTCTGTCTGCTTTCCTCCCTCGTAAGAAGTCCTTCGATAAAAACGAGGGAAAAAACTCGCCCCGGGCCACATGAGAATTCCATACCACCCTTCTAAGCTGCTAGGCATTAAGATTCCAGGAGAAAGGTTTCAGAAAATCTACGCTTCCAAAATCTAAGGAATATCGCATCTTTGATGACAGATTCTGTGAGACTAATGTCGATTCTTTATTGCGCATTTTGTGCCTACTTTATATTCGAATGGAATTCCATTATGAAAAGCGATTTGCAGTTATCGTAAAATAAGAAAAAAGTCCACGATATTAAGATGACATGAAAAAATTGAAAGTAAACTAAATTGTAGATATGCTACCAAATTGGTGAAAATATTAAAAATAATTTCAAAATTGAAAATTAATTCTATCTTTACTCGAGGATATAATGCAACTTTTCTTATTTACTACTTTTTATCTATTCATGTTTAATCGCTCCCGTAATTTATGGGGCAATTATTTTTGATTAATTAAACTCTCGACCTGTTATGTAGTAAAAAAAGCGCACCCGCAAGAAACGCCGAGCAGTAATATCGTAACTGTTATTAGCCTCAATAACCATTAAAGAATTTTCATTAGGCAAGAATTACCGTAAAAGTGGGGCTACTATCCCATCACAGTGTTATCATTTGAAGATAATCCTATGGCAGTAATTGCAATACAATATACTATACAGACCCCTAGATTTAGAAGAACTTTTTTTAAACTAAACAGCAAGTAACTCAACGAGAAAATTAGTTGACAGTCACGCACAAGGTAAACCGGAACTGCGCACGTTCAGCGCGCGAAACTATCCCGCGAATCAGCACAAAGAGCCACTAACCCCTAACGAACTGTTCCGTGGCCCGTGCTGAGCAAAACTGGCAGCCGTGCAAAGGGGCCAGCGATTGCTGACCTAGTTCGTCAGGACTGGAGAGTGCGCGGTACGAGCTTCCCCGTTACAAATGCTGCAGCGGCACCGTTAGGTTCTCTCCAAAATCCATGCCAGTTTTCCGTATAATCTGGCCCTAATCTGGCTTGGCCTACGCTGGCCCAGATCAGATACTAACCAGCTTTCCCTAAAATACGTATTTTTTTAATTCTACATTATAAACAATTATCCAATTCAAATAAAGACGCCAGAATAGTAACCAATCAGCGTAAAGACTTGACAGCCAAACAACGCAAAAAATGAACAACAGAACGGGAAATTTCAAAATTTTAGA
The DNA here is from genome assembly GCA_904066015.1 of Synergus gifuensis. NCBI lineage: Eukaryota > Metazoa > Arthropoda > Insecta > Hymenoptera > Cynipidae > Synergus > Synergus gifuensis. The sequence goes on from CAJFCO010000131.1 coordinate 4,262,009, forward strand.
AAACTCAAGTAATATCAAGCAAGAATGAAGAAATTGTCTTGTTATGCATCACTAAATTTCTCACAGAAGCGATTAACAGTATTTTGATCTCTATTTTTGTTTTATAAAATTACAAAAGATTTGCGAAGATATTATCCGAGTAAAGAGGATTTCGATACATTTTTTAAATGGCAAAAATACAATAAAAGGCACATCCTTAGTCCCAAGAGACTAAGAGACTAGTAGCAACAATTCTAGACACATTTGAAGAAAAGACGAAGGAGAGGAAGACCAAGACTATAAGAATATAATAGTCAAATAATGCGTGACGTATAAGATACTCGTAGTTGTAAATATTGGGAAATGAAAGGTTCTCTCGGAGAAGAAAATAATGGAAAATTGGATCAATCCAATCCCCGGTTGACTCAGAATGGATGAAATGAATTTAAAATCTCGAATTTGAAAACTTAAAGCCAACATTTTATGTACTTATATTGTTAGATGAATCAGATGCATTATTTATGTTGAAGTCCTTTCGTTATCAAAGTGAAATAAAATTTGCAATGGCTTGTAAATTTCATAATTGAAAATAAAGTTCTTTGTAACACGCAATTTTCTAGATCAAAATTATACATAAATATTAGTAATATTACTTTGAAATATATTTCCATACTAGCATTATTCTCTAGTAAACTTCTGCAGCATTTTCACGTAGTCTAAATAGTCAAGTAGAATAAACTGTTTGTGGTCAGACTCCGTATAACATCATCTATTTTAAGCCACCTCTGAACACCCCTATCTACTGAAATTCACTAAAAACCATCCCCAAAAATACACGAACTATATTTCTAACAGCAAGAACTGAAAATCCGCTTTTATACATCAATAGTGTCCTGAGTTGAAAGAGTTTCTTGCTTAGATCGACTGCAAGTTCCTATATGTTGCAATTCTTATACTGAACTAACTTTTCATCCCCTCGTCATTCCCTTGAGAGACTATATACAGTACGCTGATTCCCTTCTATATCGATCACTGTATAAAGCTCACAGCATCCAACACAACATCCACACAAACTCATATATTTTTGTATACACTGAAATTAGATTCTTGTAAATTTTTCTTTCATCATCTGTCCGTTTGGTATGCACTTATCAACGTCCATCGACAACATTAACACAATCTCGTCGCACACCAAATTCGGCGCTGAATATTCCCCGATTTCCTTATTTATGAGATACATGTTCACTCACAGTTTTCAAAATAGGCGAATGTAGACTCAGGGAAAAGGGATTGTGCTTTGACGATCTGTCAAGCTAACACTTATGTAAACCAGAATCTCCGTCTGTTCACAAATTGAGCTCAGTAGTTTGAAGAGGGATCAAAGAGAGGATTTCTAAATCAACTCAAACTTTGGAAGAGAAAATATCAAGGGAAATTTAGTCCCACACCAAAGTTACCTATGTAGTATCACTGCGAACGGATTAACTAAATCTGCAAGATTCTCAGAGGTTTATTAGGGTGAAATATGAAAACCTCTTTTCATCACTTTCAGTATTAAAAATACTCGGATCTTGTGGAATCCTCATAAAACGTATAAAAAATGTATACATAAAACGTATACTTCTAATGAAATTCGGAATTTAATGTTTCTTTTTTGATAAAGCTTTTAAAGTGTTTAAAATTCAATTTGTATTGAAAAAAGTTTATACCTACTTTCGTTTTCATTAAAGTTCACTAACTCTGGAAAACCGGAAGTATAATGTTGGTGTTTACACTTCAGAAACAACTGTCAGTGTTTGTAAACAAAGGCTAAACCTCGAGATCAGCACTCTGTACTTTTAGATTAAATGTTCTTCCTATACTTTTCCATTTACCTTCTCAAATGGATCTTCTAAGAAGGAAAATCCATAGAATAACGAAAGTCGTATAAAACGGTTCTTTTCTACTAGTCGCCCCTGAAAATGCATGTCAACCCTCACTGCAATTGCGAGTCGTATGAAAGGAGCGTTTCACTTTCACAGAGTCTAAGAGTAGGAGCTTAAAGTCGCAGTTTCCTCTTTTAAATTTCCCATAGAGAACTGCTCTTGTATGATTGAAAAAGGTTTTATGGTGGAAACGACTTTCTGAAAGTGTACTTTCATTTTCTTTTAAGAGTATTACAGGAAGCAAAACTTGAAAATAATTATCGCACTCTCAATATTACAGTTATTACGCTTATCACGCAGTATTTGCTTGATTATTCACAAAAGAGAGTTTCAACAATTTTGTATATTAATCACTAAACTTTTAAATATATACCCGTTAGTTTTATATACCCGCGGTACTTCAAAACGTCTGTAATAATGAATATAACGAGTCGAATAATAAGGATTATCGTTCTCCTGCGTTAAATTAATTAATTAACTATAATCCATAATATGTACGAAACTTTCAAAGCTTATGAAAGTTATAATTATATTTTCAGTTTATATTCAAAATGCTATTTCTATTTATACGTAAAGTGGCTATGCGAATAAATTAAGCAACTCCTTCTTTTCTAAGCACGTAACATCACACATGAATAATTTTTAACTGTTTGTATTTACTCTAGGAATATACATATCAGCGACCACAATCACAAAATCGAATTAGTGCATTCACCTAATTAACAGAACTGAAATAGAGATGTGTCAGTTGCAGATATCGATATCTTCATTACGTGAAATTGAAACTGGGTTATACTAAATCGGTAAATGTTATATATACTCGCCAGATTTTCTCTCACAGCTTTCCGCGAGTACAGAATAAAATACAATTGCAAAAAATATATCTCGATATATTCATTTAAAAAAGTATATATGTATATAAATAAAGTATATATATGATACACAATAACTGTGCTCACAATTTTTTCGATATTGCACATGCTTGAAACTATGTGCTTGTTTTTAAAGGGAACATTTTTACCGGATTAAAAATCCCATGCTGCCTTTTGTTTAATATTCTTTTGTGGATTTTTAAATCGTGGAATATGCATTCCTGCTACTCGGTGAAACTCACGCTCGCCGGAAAACCTAATTGACGACGTCATCCGGCTCACTTACGGCCGAATCCCAAATGCAATTTTCAACTCGAATGAATGTAATTTTGAGAATTCTAACGTTGGGCACGCTCGGCGATCTTGAATATTCAAAAGCTCGTTTACCTACCAGCAAACGTACAATCTCACATATGTGGAAAACTGAACATGCAAGTTTCTCTGCAGGGATATAACAGCAGATCCTTCCCGCGAGAACAGAGATCCTTTGGCTTAACATTACTACATATACATATATCACATAGAGAGTGTGATCACGTAATTCTCTCACCCACTGGATTTTCTACGTGAAGACGAAATTATAAAAGCATCAAAAACGTTCGAAAACTCAACGTATAAAGTGATTCTTCTTCCAAAAATTTTTTTATAAAATGAACAAAAATTGTAATACATGATAAGTTATAGATAATAAATAATAGATAAGAGCAAAAATATAGTCAGATATTAATATACAATTATGTATATATAGTTCTACAGTACAGGTCAAAAGCTTGAATACACCTGTTTTTCGATCAGAGATTACATTTTTAATTATGTAAATATTTGCTCTTTCGGAGAAGTTCACTGAATTCGAGGAAGAGAAACTTGTAAAGTTATGCAAACTCTGTGCATGATTATTATATATTAGAAATTAATTTTTATTCATATATTAATAATTAATTAGCTTTCCCAAAATATGCATCCGTAATTAATTAAATATCGTTCTAGTACTTAGTAGTAAGCCCGCAAAATGAGAATACAGTTGGAAACCTGTTGAACTCTTGAAATCTTTTAAATGACGCTCGAAAATGCAATTTTTAGATAAAAATTTCTTCTCAGATTATAGATTAATTTATACTAACACCCAGGGCCGTGCGCAGGAATTCATGTTTGGTGGGGTCAAAATATTTTTATGATTAATTCATATGTTACAATAAAAAAATTTCCTTCAAATGATCGTCTTTGATGTAAATTAAAATTTTATTTTTTATTTTAATTTGTCTATGGGGGGTTTACCCCCCCCCCCTCGCATGGCCCTGCTAACACCAACAAGATGATTTTAAATCTACATGGCATTTTTTTTGAACATATAACATATAATTTCAGCCCGTTAAAAATAGTATAAATACCAAAGTCTAAATTAAAAAGTGAAATTAAGAATCATTAACCATAATCTTCTGAGATCGGAGAACTAACTTATAATTATAAGTTTTCTTTACTCCGATCATCTCGTTATTGTACTCGTTAAAATTCAAAGGTGGAGATCGACTCACTTCAACCTCGACAGTTTCATAGAATACCGATGGAGTCTCTCGATGTTTATGCAAATGACTCTTGACATGTTGACAAGATCAGCCTCATTAATTAGGGATCTGGCAGGGGTTATAAAAATATCTTCTGAAAGACAGTACCTCTTCAGTTTTATATCATAGTTTAGGAAAAGAATCCTTGAAAAATGATTTTCTTTTCAATTGGGTTGAAGTTTCAGTCGTCTAGTCTGACGAAAATTTTTATTTTGTTTTTTTTTTTTGCATTTTTTGGATTAAGAATATCAAAAAAGTTCCCAAAATCATTTTATTTTTATTTATTTACTAGTAGAAATTTACCCGGCGTTACCCGGGTTTTTAAGAAATTTGAAGGGATTTTATAGAGATTTTAAGTGATTTTTCATTTTAGGAAATTTCAAGATATATCTTAAGAAACGTCAAAAGATTTTTAAAAGAATTCAAAACAGTTTAAGAATTTTGAAAAGTTTTCACAAGATTTGAAGGAACTTTTATAATAGTTTGAAAGTGTTATCAAAAGAATGTTCTAGTGACTTAAGGAATTTCAAGGGATTTCAAGAGATTTTAGTGATAAGTGATTGTAAGGAATTTCAATGGATTTCGAAAGAATTCAAGAGAGTTTAAAAATTTTCCAAAGATTTCGTGATTTTAAGAAATTTTCAGGAATTTATTCTAGTGTGGAGTAAATCAAATGAAATCCCCCAAAATCCCTTAACATTACTTGAAATTCTTTAAAAACTTCTAAATCTTCTGGAAATGTTTTAAAATTGTTCAAATTCTTTTGTAAACTCCTCTAAATTCTATAAAATTGCTTCTAGAAAATAAACAAAAATTTTGGGTTTTGGGAACAGTGGAAGCCTTTTTTTTGTCTAAACTTCAATCCAATTTCTTTTCAATCGATAAACGTTAATATTGTTTTTTAAGGATGCAGAAAAGTTGGTCTGAAAAAATGTCTTCACAGAATCTTATATTCAAATAAATTAACAAGGATTAATGAATGATTAATGAACACAGAATACTGTGTTCATATTTTTTCAATTTTAGAGAATATTGTAGAGAGAAAAGATGTTTCTTTCATTCTTATCGCGAGTAGCAAATGACCTGTGAAATTTTCTGATATTTGTGGTTTCCAAGTAAACGAAGGTCGTCTTGTAAAAATGAAAATGTCTCAGGTCACAGTTGCAGCCAATGACGTAAGAGGGAGAGCAACGAATCGTATGTAGGTCGGATTGTTAGTGCCACGACCCGGTTTCAACCTATATCCCCAGCCACCGGAAGCTAGCTCCTCGATCCACCAAAACTAGCGAAACAACGCCCTCGAGAGTGCTTTTCATTGCAGACTGTTTTCTCTCAGATTCTTAACAAAAAAAAAAGAAGAAAAAACCATAAGTCCTAGGCGTATCGAAAATATTTCTTCGCACATCGAATTTTGATATGTTTAGTTCTGCTATTAAAAATGGAATGTATTAAATAAAATAAACGTATTTAAATGCTACACTGAATGATAATCATGATAGAAAATTTTTAAATCCTTTCATCTTATATTTATCAATGACTGAGCAAATACTTTTTCCATTTCTATGAAGCGGAAACCAATTTTCAAGCACCCAACATGTCAGAGGCGGAAAATGCTATATTCCGTTTTAGTTAACAGCACATGAAAATGCGAAACAATAAGTTTTTTCATCACTTTCTTTTTTCTTAATAAAAACGTCGTAATCTTTATAAAATATAAGGACAACAGAAATAGGTATAACACAGTCGTTTTTCCGCATCAACGTAATAACTTTCCAACCCCCGACAATTCTTTTCGTGAAACTTCCGGTGAAAAACGGGGTAAACGTCTTCAACACAGAAGAAAATAAGAAACTTTGATACACGTTTTGCTATTTTAGATATAGCCTTCGTGTATTCCATTTCTGGAAACTTTATGGAAACGTTAGAAACGAAATATCCATATTTTCTGGATATTTATATTCTGTGGATGTTCTTCGAAGTTACACTTTTATCTCAAAAAGATAAAAGATCACACCAGATAAATTTAAATCAATTTTAGCAAATTTTGAGAAATTTCAATAGATTTTAAATAATTTTAAAGAAGTCGAAGAGACTTTAAAAGTAAAGTCAAGAACAAGTTCCGGGTTTTCCCGAATTTCCTTAAATTCATGCACAGTATATAGACAGTTATACACCCTTCCCTCTCTTGCTGATTTTACACGACTAAATTTTAAAGTAAATACAGAAAATTTATAAAAAATATAAACCTAAAACTAAAATTTGAGGTTCGCAGAATATTATAGGATCGTTTTTACAAAGAATTACCCGGAAGGTGTTACTACGACAATATCTATTCGTATACATAATCGATCGTCCTGGAATATCGATGAGGATGCCTCCGGTCAGTCATGTAAAGCACGGTGCTGTTATTGTACCGACCAAAGAAAATATTTGGATAGTAGAAATTTCCATGTGCCTCGTTTGCATACTTCAATGTTGGATGAATTTGAAAAAATCGGATATCATCAAGATACGAATTATTTCCAACCATTTTTCAACATGCATATATTTATTCATGTGTAATGAAAATATCTTTTTATTTTTAATTTCGGCTTGAAAATTAAGTTAGAAAAAAACAAACCTCTAGGAAGCCAAATCCAATTGATTGAACATTTTTTATTAAAATCCATTCCCTTCTGTATATATTCACGCTCTAATTAATTTATTAGCAATCCTTTTTTTTATTTGACAGATATTTTCAATTATAGGAACGTTGGAAAATGGGAGAGAATAAATTCTAGACCCCTTGAATAAATCTTTGGAATAATGCAAATATTTTTAAAATAAAGTCAGATTTTTGACATGCGAATACTTTAATAATAATTTAATAAAAGTTGCAAATGTCAAATAAAATATGATATAAAAAATTCACCCATTAACATTTAACATTCTCGTATAAAATGAAAAAAGCTTTTTTCATGACCTCCTCCCATTGCCTCAATTTCTGAAGCATCCTATAATTATAAACGGGTCTCAGAGAATAATAGGTTCGTTCCACATTATAAAAATATAAAATTATACGTATATATCAGAAGCGACCCTATTTTTCTTAGAAAGTAATTACAGTATCATATGACAGCTTATAATCGTCCTTTAATCTCTGCTATCAGGATTAGCAAATTAATTGCAGAGCCCTGGTAAACTTCAGATCTTCATGGTCTTTAGGATACATCGATCTTGAGTTTACTTACCAAGTTTACTTCCTTGATCACTTGTGGTCAGTAATCATCCTGCACAAGTTGACATCAATTAATGACACTTTACAATCCTCATAAATCTTTAAAGTTTACTATCGAAATATGTATTCCTTTATGATTTACGTATACTCTTAATTAAAATTTCGTCTCAGATGACTTTAAATTAGATATTCAGATTTATAAATTAATATTTTAAAATTTAATGATTAGTTTCAAAGTCTCGAACAGGAATCTTCTATACCGGCTACAAGATATCTCTTATTTACAGCGTAGGATGGCGATACTTTCATCAAAAGTGCCTTATTTTCAAACATGTTTTTTTTATCAGATTGAATAAACATTATAACAGTATTTATAATATATTTAATAATATAAGGTAACTAAATCTCAATTTAGAGATTTTTCCTGAAAATTAAGACGGGCATGGAAAAGAATTTATATAAAGAGAATTTATTATAATTTATAGAAGTGTATTATCATATAAAACAGTATTATACAACGTCGAAACAATATTTATATCGTAGATCCCGTGCTTTGAGCAACACATTAGAATCAAAATAAATTGTAATCTCTTCCAATTTTCTCATTTCAAGAGCATGTTAGACGCATCGGTATTTGTTTACAAATAGTAATATAAACGTTCATTCCTTGAATTGAAAGCTATTCGTATTGACTTCTAGATTGAAAGAGATACAATCCTAAAGCCAAAAAGACGTCACCCAATTTTCTTTTTTCATTATTGCACATTGGGACACGTCAAAAGTATACACTCGATATTTAGCGATTTCTCTCAAAAAGGAAAAAAAAAACAAGATTAAAAAATAAACATAAAATGAGGTAACAAAAAGGGAAAGTATGATCGCTCTCATTCATGCACACGCATACATATTACAATATCACATTGTACAGCTGTCTGCTTTACTATGAGGGACTAGCTTAATCATTTTGTTATTCCAAACATTTTTCTTGCAAATTATAAATAACAACATAGTTTTTCTTTATCAATATGTTTACTAGCATAATCTATAACGTTATATTTTTTATTTACTTATAGAAATCAAATATGTATAATTTATAAAGAGAACTTTATCACATTGAACAGTCGTAAAAATAAATAAATGTTTTTTTCGAAAGATTTTTGAAATTTAATTTATCGAAATTATAAATTGGAATACTATCGCAGAAAAAAAGCGATTTCCTTTGTAAATCGTTACAAACGAAATAACAAAGGTATTCAACCGATAGGGGAACAAAACAAATATGTAGATTCAATTAAATACATAATCTGGATTTTTTTCACTGGTCATGGAAAACATTGTTCAAACAATGTTGTAAAGGCTCCTTTAGTGATACATATATTATCAATATTTAATTGTCAAATTTCATAGAAATAAATATCTTTCAACTCTAAATTAAATTTTTTAAATGAAAAAATAACACTACGATGACTTCATCTCTATTGACAGACTTAATTATAAATAATTTTCGTAGTGATTTTTAGCAGACGGTCACGCTAGCTTTCAATAAATAGAGCTTTTTAATGTCACAGACTTAGAAAAAGTTCACGAGACACATCCACCGGCTCAAAGTATCAATAAACCGAACTTTCAAAAATATTTGTAACTTACAAATTTAAATATTCTACAAAATATTTCATTGAAACTTTGAGCCGAAAATAATTTATGATTTACGACCGACTTCTCAACTTTGTTCAAAACAATTTATCCTAAATAATTCATTAGTTTTAAATCTAAATTTATACATCTATTCTTCAGGATAAGTTTTAATCAAAGTTAAATAAGTCGATCTTTAATAATATGTCATATGTATATGTACAGTATTTTACAAAAAAAAAAAAAAAAACTTTGATATCCCTTATAACTAATTCTTGATAATCTTTTCCACTTCAGAATTTCGGATTATGAATTTTGAACAATTTGCATTATATAAACCAATTAAAAAATTTTTTCCTAATATTTAAATAACATTTCATTTAACTCAAATTAAAGTAGAGTAAATGTATAAGTTTTTTCTAATTTCAATAATTTTATTTTCCTGAATGACTTATATCTGCAAAAATGTCTTTCGCAATCCAAAATCCATTTGGCTAAACTTCCGCTCTAAGTTGTTTAATCTTTCATGCATGTTATACGCATTGATGGGTGATTCACTAGACAAAGTCGATTAAATAACTCTGCTACGTGTTTAATATATCGACGAAGCAACTTACGTGACTTTTATGGATCATATAGACTTTAATCTTCCTGCTGCTCCGCTGACTTCAGTTTTTCACACTTTTACTGCTGTCAGTATTCAGTCATGTTGTTTCATCAGTTCATAAAAAAAATCAGTTCATAAAAAAAATACAGTATATGAATTAATTATCAGTAAGTTCATCATCTGTGTGGACAATACGAAACGTTCGGGAAGACATGACAGTGTATTGATCTAAATCTGCAACAAGAATGATTAAAAAAATAAGATAAACCTTGCTTAATTTTTTTGTAGGCCGTGGTTACACGTACGGAAATTTCCGTACAAATAGAATTTTTTCAGTACGCATAGACTGAACAAATTACCTTTTTGGATCATTCCTAACATCAAAGCCATCGATTTTGACAACATTCCATTCATCCCTGGAGCCTTTAGAGTAACTAAAGGATACCTACAACACAAAACAAAAGAAGAATTGTATTGAGTCTCTGGAAATAGGTGTGCAATGTAAATAAAGTATCACACTGTGTGGAATGAAAGCAGAGTGCTCGTTTTTCATTTATCATTGCCACTATCGATGTAAGCGATCACCATTATTATTTTGCACCTCTCATGTCGCCCGATCGGACTCATGAAACTTGAAACTACCGTATCAGGTCCGACTAAGGCGAAACTTTATTTTCAACAGATGCTGTCTCTTAGTACTTCTTTCAAATCCAAAATATCCCCATAAATCTCTACAAATACAATGTCTTTTTCAGAAATCAAAATATTCTAATATTAAATCAAGACGATTTAATTTTTTTAAGTACATATTAAAATTGTATTCATATTGTTTTATAAAAATTTGTACCTGAGAACTTTCAGATTTTGCCATCGAGAAGCACTCGTTTTATTCGCGACTTGCTTGCCATTGTAACATGATGCTAATAGCAGTATTCCTTATCGCTATCTGTCAATCGAAAATATGTAGAGACCTTTTGTAGTATTGCCATCAGTGGCCGTCGAACGATTACACGTGGAAGTAATGGTCCACGAAGAAAGATTCAAGATTTCTTTTGCGTTAAGAGATTAACTGAGAGGTGTCTTGCATACGAACGTCATAGAAAGCCGACAATGTGATCCATGACTATCAATTGGCTTCCATCAAGCATTCGAAATCTAGATGCTTATATACTCTGACGTTTTCCTATCCACGTAGATCGAGTGAGCGACCTTCGAATCGGAATTCGATTGATTGACAAATTGATAAATTGGATTTCTATGAGCCCAGGAGTAGTTTATGAATTTAGAGATCAATCAAAGTAGATTGTAGACGGTATAATAAATCAAACTGATTCAGATACCATTCTTCTTACATGTTACGAAGAATGTTCTTGTGAAATATCCTTTCTATGTTTTCTCGAAAAATAATAACTCTTTATATTCATATGTCACTGTTTGTTTGTTCTATCAATGGTAATAGCAACTGTGCTCCTGCACGATTTAATTTCTCGTTTTCAATTTCAAATCAAAGGATTTTAAAATCCCAGTGGGCAAAAAATTTAAAGAAGTAGAACGACCTAAAAACGTCCTAAAAACGTCTTTGGAACATTGAACGTTTTTTGGCCTGACATAGGACGTTTTTAGGACGTTTTTAGGATGTTCTAAAAACTTCTTTAAATTTCTTGCCCACTGGGATGTTTTCAGCGATTTCCAAAGTATGAAAAATAATTTAGAATTTTTAATTTTTGCAATTTATATTAAATTAATTTTTCTTTATCGACTTATGAAGATAAGTTTGAATACGACTTTATTATAAGTGACTTTCAAAGTACATAGAAGATTTTGGGGAATTTAAACTCACCTGCTCGTGGAAAGTGTCCTTGTTGAGGAATTTCATTGGCTCAAGGTGCGAATGAAATTGCTCGATTACGGTGAGTTGTTTCTTTAGCAGATGCTCGATTATATAGCCCATCGTAACATCATCAGGAAGTCTGATTCTATCACCAACAGTAATAAACTTGCCGCCACTGAAACAAAAATCAGAAAAGAACATTTATTATTGAAGAGATTTCGAGTGATTGCAGGCGATTGCAGTGATTTACTCATTACAGGTTTAATATTCTATTCTGAATTAAGAACAGGTGAAATTATATTTAAATAGGGAAAAAATATGATAATTATCATCCTAAATATCTTTCTCGATAAAAAAAAAATTACCAATTAATCTCAGGAATAAAGAAGAAGGAATAAAGCAAAAGAAGACAAGGGACAAGGCACAAGTTGTTCAGAAGAATATGTAGAGAGTGAAAAGAGCAGAGAGGAGACTTATAACGATAATAACATTAACAAGAGGGGAATATGAAGGAAAAGAAAAGAGAGAAAAGGGATGTAATAAATTGTAGGTGCGCGCGAGATGAGCTTAAGTCGTTAGTAGGATATGGTCTCCTTCCTGAATGCATGAATCCTTAATTTAATTCGGGATACAACAGCGCCACGTGTTCTGTCCACATAATTTAATATCATCGCACACACGTAAGCACCAACGCATACATACACACACACGTACACGTATTTCTCCCTTTGTGGGCACAATAATTCCCGAGAAAAGTAACGAGCATTGCGCAGAAATTAATTTCTTAGTTCTTATGACAGTGAATAAATTTATTATTTAAAGTACTTTTCATTTGTAATTTGTCCGGTTTTACTTGTCCTCCTACAGAGTTGTGGGGTCCATTTTGAGTTTTAAAGCTCATACCAACTAAAACCCATATTGGGGAAACAAGTTGGGCAATATTTTTTCTACCCAGTTATTATTTATTGACTTTTATTAATCTTTACATATGAACAGATCGATACATTTAACAAATGAACAATTGAACAAATTATAGATTAATTGTAATTAAATTATACATATTTAAAAAGGATTCTAAATGTTTTGAAATTTGGAGAAATTTTAAGAGGTTTCTAAGAATTTAAAAAGATTTCATAGAATTTCAGCGATTTCTAAGGATTTCATGAAATTTTAAGGAATTTCAAAATGTTTGTAAGAGTTTTATGGGGTTTTAAGGAATTTTAAATGTTATCCTGGAATTACGATGAATTTTAAGATATTTTAAAAGATTTCTAAGAATTGCGAGGGATTTTATGGAATTTTATGAGATTTCTAATAATTTTAAATGATTTCAAAAGATTTTTCTGATCTTTAAAAGATTTTGTGAGAATTTTAAGGGACGAGGGCAAACAAACACGCGTACGATTATTTTCTTTTTTTCTTCCAACAACTTCAAGTCATTCAAAAGCCAATCAGGTTTACAACAACAATGTATGCGAGATTTTCGAGAAATTTCGTGACACCACTTTTTTAAGATAGAGAATGAACACAAATCGACATCAAATCTTTATTCTTCGTCGCTTTTAATTTATTTGACGTCTGACCAACTCTCTCTTTAAACCAATAATAAGCAATGTTTGCTAAGTCACAATACATAAGTGATTAAAATGCCATAATCAGGTTTCTCATTCCCCCAATTGCTCTTCGAGGAACCCAAGGTAGAGATAAGAGGAATGAGAGAAAGTAAAATGAGAGAGAGTGTTCAAGAGGTTGTGCCTCACCTTATCGATCCTGCAAGTGCCTCAAGAATGTCTGGCGAAATCTGATCTTAAGGGTGCGCAGGGAATATAAGTTAAATAAAAAAAGGAGAAGAAAGAACATTGCAAGGAATAAGAAATCGCTGCGTGGAGCGGGTCCGAGCCTCATGTACTGCTCTCCAGCCTCTCTCGTTTCTGCGTCAGGGCAGAGATACACATTGAGCACATAAATGCACATAAATGCGTGTATACATAAGTATCCTATGCGGATACATAGTCTGATCAGAAGAAGAGGAACGGAAACACGATTTACACGATTGTATTTATTCGCGAGTAAATTTATTACGCTCTGTGTTCCATCGGGATAAGAATGACTAGATCGGGTCGGTCGGTTTGTTATTTTGTTAAAATGGCCTTCTTGTGAGTTATAAGGGGATCATGGTCCAAAAAAATCGCCAGAACATTTGTACCAATGTGTAATATATGTATGTAAACGAGCCTTAAAGGCTACGCCGAAGACAAAAAATATTTCCATTTAAAACAGCCTCTATTGAGACAACCCTTAAGTAGGTTGTGCAAGAGAAGTTCTCAAAGAGAGGAAAAAAAAACCTGTCCTTGAAGTTTGAATATAATTTCGAGTTCAATCCTACTCACATATTTTTCATTTAACTTGAAGGCGATGTTTTGTATTTCTACAATGTTCAAGAAACTATAAATTTAAAAATAAGGGTAGTTTACTCTCCTTGAATCTAAAACGGAGCGTAAAAGAAATCTTGTAGTTTTTATAACTACGACTTCATCAATTCAGAAATAAAATTTATCTTGCGTGAAAATCAGGAATTTTTGTGAATGTTAGCCACAGGGGATAGTTAATCCCCGTTTAAAGGGGTAATTATTCAGAAACATAGAAGAGTGATTTCACTCCGTAAAAATGAATTTGGACAGATATAAAAAAATACGTGTACATTACTTTTTAGTGCTTTAAAACATAATTCAGAACGAATCATGGATAGCCTTTCTTGTGAGATTAAAATCGAATTAAATTGAGCTCTCACTCATCACGTAAAAGACATTTTTTATTGAGTTCAAATTGAAGGTAGAATCCCAAACTATTTAAGTAACCTGCTCCACGTATGTAGCTATTAATTATTTATTCGATTATAGTGCCGCTTGACAAACAAGCCTCTCACCGATACATATAATGATAATTATTTATCTCATTATCGTATCTTGAGATACAAACGAGCCTCTCGCCTGTGGGTATTGGGTATCCCTGAAGCGCGGAACTAATGGCGAGTAATGAAATTAATCGATAAAATCCATTAAGGATTAATCGAAAGGAATTTCGTGCAATTCACGAAAAGAATTAGCGAATAAAATAGTGAAGAATGAAAAGTAATGAACGTGGTTAAAAGTAATATCTGGGTTGGCATAGAGGGATGAAGGGAGGGTTGAAGATTGAGGTCTTTAATGTCGATAACCAATTTCAAAGCAGTAAAATATATTAGCAAAAACAACGGCAATAGTGAAGGCAACGGCAGCGGAAGCAGCAGGTGCGCTTTTTACCTAATCTCCATGCGGTGGAATGTTGCCAAATTAAAGCAGAAGCAACGAACAGAGGCGACCGACGATAATTAAATACCTCGTCGTTCTTCAGAGCGAGCCAACGCCAGTTTTCATCGCTCATTTTCCTCATGCAGAGATTAAAAATATGTTTATGGCAGAATTATATATCAAATTCAAAACCCTTATACAAAAGAGCAACAAAAAAAATGATATAATTTGTAAACTGGGTATCTGAATTATATTTATAATGTCTTGCAGAATCTTGCAGTAATTCGTTTCAAAGAATTTATATCCACACTGCCTGTATGGATACTTACGAGGACGCGCTAACGAAGATGTCAGTATACAAGGTACATTCACATTAATTGTAGGACCACTTGGCTCGTTAGTTGTATTTCTCTATTTCGACTTCTTTCAAGATCAGGGGGTACGATTAATCGCCTCGTTAATGGAGACTCGTTAATTAGACGACTCTCTTGCAGGATTGTCAAGCCTTTTGAAACTACGCGAACGCTTCCTTCCTCGACCTATCGATACTCAGGAGTCCCTTGAGAATCGCATTCTGCAGGTAATGCGGTCAATGCATCTGCATCTGCATTTCCTTTCCTTTGACTTTTTACCACGTTATATACATTTTATGCATGTGCTTCTTCTCCGCTCTTTACTTCTTTGCAATTTCCGCTATCGTACTCCGCTTCTACATTTTCTATTATACATATATACAAATGCATCCACAATGTAAATATTTCACTATATAATTAAGAGAAAAGTACTCAACTTCTGGTCGAAATGCACCTTTGAAATCTTCCAAGGATTTCGGAACTTTGGAATAACGATTGCAGAATCGTGTTAGTTTGGCGTATAAAAGAAAAATATAATCCGCTGAACTGCCCTGAAATAAATCTGTTCTTCTTGTGATCTTGTAGTTCTTACGTGTGATATGCTGGGCCAGCAATGGTAGAGGAAATTTTCATCGTGCCAATTAGAGCACACAAAAAAGAAGCCCTAGTGCGTTTAATTAACATTTTCCGTTTCGATTGGTCCGTCCGCATACGTCCTCGACGCGGATTCACGGGCACTCATTAGCAAATACCATCGGCAGATTCTCAATTCCCTTCTCTACCAACCTTTTTAATTGGGCAGATTAGTCCCAGAAATCGCGGTCTCTGATTCCCTCCCCTGTCTTGGTAGCGGTCCTGTCTCAACGAGCGTATATCCTCGGAGAGCCCTTGTCCTTTCGGCATAGGGCCCAGGGACAACGACAGAGGCGGAATATCGGCCTCGTTAAAATACCTGGCGACGAAATCGAAATTTCGGGGTTAAGTGGGTGAAAGAGCGACGAGAACTCTTCTTATTCCCTACTCTGTTTCTTCCTTCCTTCGTCGCATTTCTTTCCAACTTTCTGGATACACTCGCGTCGAAAATTCAGTGCTAAATTCTCTTTAAAAACCCTTTACTCGCAAATGAAAAAGGAATTATTTTTCGCGGTTTTTTCAATTTAAAAACTTATGTCTGTCTAGTCTGACGATTTTATTTAAATTTATTGGAATAAAAATATCAACAATTGAAATTTTTCAGTTTCCAAAACCTATTTGTTTATTAGCAGAAATTTGTACGACTTTGCCCCGGATTTTAAGAGATTTCATAGAATTTCGAGGGATTTCAAGAGATTTCAAAAATTATAAAAGGATTTTACGAATTTTAAAACATAAAAAGACTAAAGGATTTTAAATAGATAATAAGAGATTTTCATTGATTTTCGGGATTCAGAAGGATTTTTAAAAGAGTTGAAAACAGTTATGAAAAGGGGTTTTCAGAGATTTCACAAGATTTCATATCTTAAATCTCCTCAAATTCCTTGAACGTCCTTAAAATCATTTTTAATGGCTTGAAAAATGTTGAAAATCTTTCGAATTCTTTTGAAATTCATTAAAATTCCCTATGAACACTTGCAATCTCTTGAAATATCCCTTAAATCATTTAAAATCTCATGAAAGTGAGATTCTTAAAAGTGTCTTAATATCTAAAGAAATCGTTTTAAAAATTCATAAAAGTCTCTAAAATCAAATAAAATCTCTTAGAATTCTTCATCAATTTTTAAATCCCTCAAAATCTTTTTATCGCTTAAAATTCTTAAAATTCTTTAGAACCCTTTTTAAAATCCCATGAAATCACTTAAAATCTCTTAAAATCCCAAGCAACGCCAGGTAAATTTCTACTAGTTCAATAATAAAACTCTTAATTAATCGCGAAATTGATGTTCCCGATTCTAATTTGGTCCAGTGGTAATCATTATTCAGAAATAGCGGCGCCTCTGTTTGCATCTCTTTCCCTTTCTGCAGAACGGCCTTCACGTCTCTGTGTCTTCTTCTTTTTCCCTTTCCATTTCATTCGCTCTCATCGTTTCATTGGCTTCTCGCGATAAATAACAGCCGACAGCCAGCCCTCGTACAGAGGTCCTCTCCTGGCTTCCGAAGAAATACCAAGAAGATTCTTCATTAATAGGGAACACCGCGAAGGATTGTCGTCATTCTCTCACACCCAGAAACTCGTGAGATCGGGATCTTTTCCACATTCGTGCTCTTCTTCCCCTCTGTCCTTGCGTGAATACTTTGTAAATGGACCATATAAGCAAAGAACCTTCTTTCTCCTTTTTCTGCGCATGAGACCACTATTAACTATCACGCGGCGAATTTGAGAATATTTAAAATTAAAAATTAAAATTTTTAACTCTTCAACACCTCGCCGGTGCCCCAGTTTCCATACTGACAAGAATCCATCAATATATACGGTCTTTGGTAGGCCTAAGCTAAAAGATTAATGACCATAAAACATTATTTTCGAACGATTTATTTACAAGTAGCGTAACCTATATTGAAGGATCCTTGTGAGTAACATATAGTCGAAATGGGAAGTAGAGAAGCGAGACTTTAAGACCTGGAGGGAAATCCTATAATTAAAAGATCTATAAAGTTGAAAACGAGAGGAAAGTAACTTGTCGATTAAGCTAGACGCGCGTAACTTTACGGCTTGAAGTAATAAAAGGAGTTTTCAGTAATGGAATTGAAATGTATAGAAGTTGCTGATAAATAAGCAATAGCGAGTGCACTCACGTATAGGTGTAAGTATAATATACGTAACTCAATTCCTAATTCGTCACTATCTCATCGAGGAGATTTCACGGGCACCTCGGCGTAAAACCTCAAAGGATTGAGAATCGAGTCGAACTACCCGACTACTGTACGGTTGAGAGTTGAGATCGACTTCGCCACTACCGATTATAGATCACCCTACCCGATCCCAGACCGTAGGAATGCCCAAATTGGTTTTACGATCTGCGGCTGGACCGATTGGTATAAGGTATAAGCCATGATCGCTACGAGGAAAGAATCCAATTAGGAGCGTTATATAATGGAATGATCGAATGGAGTGGACGTAAGCTTTTCGGTCTTTATTGCACCAGACCTTTCTTCCCAAAATGACATACCATGACCGTAAACGAACTCAAACGACACTATGCGCCAAACATTCCTAAAAAGCTAATCCGATACTTATTGTAGAACTCGTTCATTTCTATGTCATCCATTTTATCTCTCGTTAAGGATCTCATCCTTCGAGCCAGCCCGGTAGCAGCCGTTATTAGCTTCCGAATTTTTTTTTTTATAGAAAAATAATAAGGAATAATGGGGATGATTTAATCACTTATTTTGATTTGTAACTGACTTTGCCTCCCTCTCGTTTCAAGATGGCGATTTTTTTCGGTACGAACCTTCCTTCTTGCCTTTTGCTCCTGGTCATGAGGTCTATGTTCAAATGATTAATGGATAATCGTTAATATTATTAAATCCATTTTGGTGAAGTACAATAAATTTAACATAATTTACAAGTATTAGTGCTTTTTTTAAAATGAACTCCTTTTTACTGAGCTAAGTTATATTCTATAAAAATCCGATCCATTATAATTAATACTAACCAAATCTATTCTTTAAATAATTTGGTTGTGTGCAAGTAAATTGTGCCTATATTGCAACGCCATCTTCAGGAATTAATTGATCTTGTGGCTACCTAATCTGGCCCCAGTCAGAGCCACGTCATTCGTCCTACCTTGGCTACAAATAGGATACCTGATCAGGGCCTGACTTGTAATAGGAAACAAATACTTTTAGGAAAATCCGTCGAAAAGTCAAGAAAATGTCAGGGAAATTGAAGAATTGGATTTTGTAGCCACCCTGAAAAGTTAACGTCTAAAGATTCTTTTGAACAGAGAGTTTACGACACTATACATCCATAAATAAAAATTCTTTATCTTGACATTCTTCCATTAACACATCCCCTGAACAATTCGTCGATTTGTCACTTATTAAAGTCGAGATGTCCTCTGAGTGATAACATCATTTGCGTCCGGAGAGCGTGACTTTGAAAGGTGGAAATAAACGAAACGATGCTAAAAGGGTCTAGAGAGAATCGAGCCTCCATAAGGAAGCTGAGGAGGGTTGCACAGGTGCGGCTACGTTTAAAGGTGATAAATGGTCGACAAAGTTCTCAGTGACCGGCGTATCAGGAGCAACTGACTTTGTCTTTATATCTTTCTCTCTTTATCTTTTTCCTTCTCTATGTACCTCTCTTTTTTCCTCTTCTCAATACATATACAGTTAAACAAGAAGATATAGAAGATAGGATGCGAATTATCACTACTCCAGATCTACTCGTATACGCGGAAATGTGAGAACGAAGTAATTACCTAGCTATTCTTTTTTTAAAGGAAGAAGCAACCGTTGCAAATTTTCTGCAATACTTATTGGGTGTTTAGAATCCTGGAACGTGTTCCTTTTTTTTAGATTGTAGGTTCTAGAAGTAAATTATGTTCCAACTGGGAGTAATTCAGGGCAGGCGATATTCATTACTTCACTCAAAAAAAATTCTGGTTAGATTAACCATAATTCATGGTCATTTGAAGGTCAAACTCCAAAAAATCCGATAAAAAAATCCAGAAAAATAATGGAGGGTTGTCCGCTTAGATACTGTATGGATTTTTTTCGAATTTTTTCGGCCAAATCTAAAGTGGGATTTCATTCCCAAATATTTGGGAAAATTCCGGAAAGTTTGCCGAAATGAGCGTCCCAATTTAGGGAATATTCCCGAAGAGATTTTTTCTCTGTAATAGTATATAAACAAGAAAGATCCTCCGAATGATAAAAAAATGATTCAGCAAATTTCTAAGGGAGTACCAGTTAACAACAGAGAATACATCAGATCTTTAAAAAGGAAGTTGAATTTAATGAGCTCTTTTTCTCAGTAAAGAGCAAACAACGAATTCTATCTTGCGTGAGTTGTGTCATGTCGTCTCGAGTACACGAATTTCGTCGAGAGTATGCAAGTATGTGGATTGTGTTTAAGCGCGTGAGTACGTGGGCGACAATCAAGCTTTCGCCTTGGTTCCATTGTGATGAGCGGCTTCTTGCTTCGCGGTTAATTAAGATCCTCCACGCTTTGAGAACCAACCATTATCCGTCTTTGTTTGCCGATTGACGTCTAATACGATCCAGTCTTGTCCGCGTCGAAACGACGTTCTCGATCGACATGTTACCAGACGTGCTTAACTTAATGGGAGAACTTGGAGCAAACAATAAAAGAATTTGCTCAAAAGAAAAAAAGAAAACTCACTTCTAATTACAGTCAATGATTTGATCGTTTAGGCCTGGAACACACGCTCCATGAAAATAAATGAAAACTAAACCTATGAATCAATATTTCAGCATTATTCTTCCTCGGGAATAAATCTGGGTTATATATATTTACTTAAACAAAATGAATAATCAGAATATTTCAATGGCTTTAAATTATTCGGGAATTTTTTATAAATTATTAAGTAGACTGACAATTTAAGAAACGAGGATTTTCGTTCTGTTACTTCACTGTTTCTCTTTTGTGCACGCGAACCGTGTAACGTGAGAACGCGTCGCAAAGATAGCTGGTTCGCTGGGCGAAATAATTGCTACCATAGGAAACACTGCATCCGGACAGCGAGAGCACAATTACGTGTTGGTGAGTTGAACTAACATTACCTGAAATTAAGGGGTAACTTGAAAAAAAAGATCATCGTATCTCTTTTACTTTTACGTCTCAAACATTTAATTAGTGTCATTATATCTTTCTTTAATGAAAGCAATAGAGCAAACTCAGTTTTCCATATAAAAATCGAACGAAAATTATCAATGTAATTGTACTTTGCAAGTTCAAGCGGTACAAACAAGTAAACTTGTCATTTTGGTCTCCAGTATAATAATTAATATAATACTAAGTGGTTCCAAGTATTACTTCCTTCATTTATTTTTCAAAATATAGGACTTAATTGCAATAATGACACATATAAGGGGTTGTGCATAAATTACGTTGAGCCTTTTTTTTGGGGGGGGGGTTCAGTCCAAACCTACGGATAGTAACGCTAAGGGGAGGGGGGGTTTAAATACAGTAATGTGTTAAATTCATTAGTGAAATATGAGATTCAAATGCATTATAGAAAAGAACTTAAAAATAGTAAGAAAAAACCTTTAAAATTGCATTTATTATGGTGAATTTAAAGATAAAAGATATTAATTTCAATAATAAATATTACAATTCCAGAATGTATTGATATATAATCCTTAGATTTAGACATCAGACATTCTGGAAGACCCAAAAAAAGAAATGGCGATGCCTATTATTGCAAACGTAGGCGATTGGATTGCAAATGGAATCCAGTTTATGGAAGACTAATTTCATTTTAAAAATAAATATAAAGAAAAATAGTTCACATTACTTTCAATGGAGGGGGGGGGGGGGTCAGCGTCTAAAGAAGACGGAAATTATCATTATTAATAATTTATGTATGATTTCGGATGAAGTACTTTGACGAAGAGCTTTTTAAAAAGAAAGGAAAGAAGGCACGACCTTTCCAATATGGAAGGAATTCAGGGTTGCCTCGATAACGATAAAGGGTGGCAAAAGAGTGGTTCTGAAAAAGGCTGTCCCTGAATGAGAAAGCGGTTCAATGCACTTGGTGCTCTTGGCTCCTGCTCGTCTCTTTTCCTCTCTGTGTCTCTCTCAGCCATTTCTTTCTCTACTCTCGCTCTACTCGCGATTGGCCGATGGCACAGGTTATATAGTGGCCTTAAGTCCAACTAAAAGCCAAGCATTAAGTACAGAGGGACGGAGTGTCGAGTCGAAAGCCCTCCCAGGTGCCGAGCTTTTTGCCAGGTCACCCAGTCCCTGGTCGCTGACTCGATGCTCCCCAATCCCGTATAAGGAGTCTGGAGTTACGCTGCAAAATGCGAGGAACCGAAAAAACTGCATAAAGAGGAAGTGATGGGCTGAAGGAAACCGCTGGATCAAAGATCCTTCGATAGGATAAACGAAAATCGAAAGACGAAAAAAGGAAATTTCAGGGGAGTTCATTATGCTCCACAGCATTATTTTATCAGGTGCATCAAACTTTTTTAAAACTGTAATAATAAAAGAATCGAAGACAACGTATTTATGTGTACTGATTCTGTCATCAATGAATGAATTGTAGAATTTTTCCAATTACGGAAAGTCAACTTTTTTTCTGCACAATCATGTTAAAGAAAAATGACGATATGTGAGCGTAGGAAGAAATTCCGTCAAGTGTTTAATCTCGTCAAGTGGACCACTTCGTTAATTGTCGTTTGTGAAGATGACGAAATGACTTTTAGCCGAGTTTCAAGAGTTCTGAAGTAAACGACGACACATTCGAAACTCGATTTCAAGAGGGAATACATTATTTACCCAGGCGCCAGTAAATTTGATCATTCAAGCAGCTGCAAACCGTGACTGAACTGACCCATTCAGTGGAGACTAAAAAAAACTGTCAGTAAAAAATGTCACTAAAAAACAACATTTCATTGGTCAAATATGCGGTGACTTCAATGAAAATGCCATTTGACATCTACAAATACTCTATCAAACTTTACAGAAATTTGTATTTTTTCAGTCGCTTTTTTATCCATATTCATGTGGAATAGTTTAAAAGCAATTGGTTAAATTATGCAGAAAGTTATTATATTTACTTTTTTTTTTGTTTTGAAGAGATGTAATTTATGATCTCTTTTGATAATGAGGGTGATAAGAACAATACTGAATTATTTAAGAGAACGTGTGGTGGCATTCTCAAGACCTCAGGATGAACAATCGAGAGCACTGTACACTATAAAATACTGATTTACGACTGCTGTAAAAAGATGATCCTTTCGTCCTTCTCCAGAAGATCGAGTCCAGTCGAGCATATCGTCGCATAAAGAGCGACATAAACCAGCGTGTAACGTATGCCTCGAGATCAGCGATAGACAGTTATTTATTCGCGTAATTTTCAACTTGACATGGCGCTCCAGGCCTGCAAACTTTCTCGGATCAATTATCATTTTTTTTGGCAATTCAAATTTTTTTAAATGTTTATCTTGAATGGGCGAATTATTCATCGAATCCATCGGCAGAACAATATATTTCTGCTAATCTACTACTGACATTTTATAGCAACTATGATCGGATTAATTTCTCAGTTTTGCACTCCTTCTGATAAAAAGATTTCGAGCATTATAAACAATTTCAATTTAAAGGATTTATAATAGAATATTAAGTTATTTTAAGGACTTTGAAGGGATTCTTCTATGATTAAAAAATTTCTCAATTATTACATTCTCATTAGAGAGAATGTATTATTTTGTATATGTATTTTGGAAAACCTTAAAAACTTTCAAAATTCTTTGAATTGAAATTGTTCAGAATCCTCTGAAACTTTTTAGAAAAAGTTTGTCTTAGCTGAGCCGCAACAAAGAGGACCAGTTTTTAGTCCGTTTTTATGTAATAAAATTCGTGCCAAACTCTATTTTCTCGAGATTTGTAAAAGAAAAGATCGATTAAAATTTCAAAAAAGAAAGACATTTTGGATAATGGATCTGTACATCAGTTTATAAACTGCATTTTCATGGTCTATGGCTCGAGCGACCTCCGTGTAACCGGCGACTTGCAACGACGCGCGTCATGCGTGTCATGCGTGGCCAATCGCGTCTGATTCCAAAGGACCCCTTTTTACTGAACACGAAATAAACGTACAAGAATACGTCGATTGATCGGCATTGATATAATGCGACGAAAATCGTCGAAAAAGAACTCGCATGAAAGAAAGTTTTAAACTGAATCGAGTTCAACAATACAAAAATAAAAAAAGAGCTCATACAAAATAAAAAATAACTTCACGATGGAACACGTTCGAGTGCAATCACTTGACTTGAAATAAATATCTACCTTTCCGTTACTGTAACTGATCCT
Organism: Synergus gifuensis; assembly: GCA_904066015.1. Lineage (NCBI taxonomy): Eukaryota > Metazoa > Arthropoda > Insecta > Hymenoptera > Cynipidae > Synergus > Synergus gifuensis. The sequence continues at coordinate 4,286,260 of CAJFCO010000131.1, forward strand.
TTGCAACAAATAAAAAAAAATTCTCGATATAACTTAATGAATAAAAAGGTTTGCCTTTATATAAAATTAATGTAATAAAAATCTATTTTTGCAATGAATAAAGATTAGATCTGCAAATCCTCAATAAAAAGTTTTAAAGTGATTAATTTACGTTGACTCATCTTGCCCAACGGCAAGACATTTAGAGGACAAATTCTTCCTTATCGCGTTAAACTACAGAATAACACGATAAGATACTTTTTATTCTGAGGTGGTTAAAAAATTGAGAGCACTAAGCGGATCAATAGATCTCTTTCCGAGTCTCTTGTTCGCGCCGCTTATAAGCCATAGATCACGAAGATGTAGATCGATGATAATAAAAGTGTGGACTCACCCAGCCACCGGTATCATTTTGAGAGCCAGCGCCCTGCTGATGCAAAAACCAGCGCCACCCGTAGCGAACCAGAATCTGACCTTCTGCTGCAACAGAAAAAAAAAGAAGCTTGGTCATATGATTGGCCGGCACTTGGAAAGATCAGGATCAGACGAGCGGGAATCACAGGAGCATCGAGTATGTAATTGCGTGACGCATCGATCGCGGATGATCGAGAAGCGGAATGATCGATCGTTCACTGATGAATGGATCGATCTGTCTGTTCTTGAGGCGAGACAATATTCCGATTGGCACCCAACATTACGGATTATCCGATTCGATTTAACATCATATACGATTGTTATGGACCTCCAATCATGGATTCAATTACATAAACTAATGATCGAGAATTTTAATAGTTTCGGAGAACAATACCACACAAAATATTGCTCATCATTTCATTAGTAAATTTAAATTTAACTATAGTATTCAAAAGAATGCAGAATAGTTCAGAATTTTTAATTTGGGGAATATAAAAACTTGTGATTGTTTTTCTAATTTCCGGATTTCGTAAAATCACATGATATTCATGAAATTTCGTAAAATCCCTTAAAATTACTTACAATCCCACAAAATATCGTCAAATGCCTTAAAATTATTTAAAATTCTATAAAATATCTTAAAATTTCTAAAATTTCAATAAATTTCTTTAAAAAATCGCCACATTCACACAATTCCCAGAAAAGCAGGTTTTCGACAACAATATGTTCGATATTTTGGAAATATACGAAAACATCATTTTTTAAAAATAAGATTAAAATATCAGGAAAATTTAGTCTGGCCTAAATCAGATCAGAAACCAATAAACGATTAGTAACACTTTAAAATATGCAGAATCCTCAACTTTTAATTATATTCATATCGCAGAACAGATTTTTTTCAGATCCTCGACGGTGAGATAATTTGATCTTCACACCGTATACCACATACATGTTTTTCTTGAGATCATAAAGCCATCTATCATGATAAGAAATAAGTTTTGGGAGTTGTTCAGAAAGATCTCGTGAATTTTTTGGGATAAGACCTAGACGTCTAAGATCGATCTTCTGTCGTTCACCTGTAATCATTACACGAAGACGACGATTTCTCGAGGTTCGTTAAAAGTGTATTCTTAATTGACTCAGTAAAATATTAATCGATCTTTCTTCTAGGTTCTATGGCAGGGAAAAAGCGATGGTACCAGAAGTTCGTTAAACGCGACAGTTAATTAACGTACTGCAGCTGCGCTAGGAGATGATCGATCATCCAGCTGATTTCACCTTGCCATTTTATTTCCCTGGCATCTCAGATCTGATGGCTTTATTTATTATGGCGATATATCTGTTTTAAACATAAAAAACCTTACACGGGAATAAACAAGTCTCTTAATTTGAGAAGGGTCGCATAAATATTGGCAGTCCAACTTTTCTTCATAGATTTTAATGACATGAAAGTAGTCGTTTTGTAAATACTTGAGTGGCACGTGTGAATTATTTCTCGAAAACCATTTCTTTTTATGATGATTTCACACTACATTCTTGGTTGCAGGGCTTGAGGGAATCGCCAGCTAGCGGTAATCAATGCAAGGCCATTGAATTATGCATACAATACTGAAGTATTATACCAACACTACGAGTCTCATGTTTATACGTATTCTTGGTAATTCCATACGGTTTCGAGGCCCGATCGTTATCAGATTTATCGCCAGTATATATATATACGGGGTTGGAATCATAATAACAGCGGAGATACTGGTTCGTTATATACCTGTAACGGTAACGTTGAACCACATACTATAATGTGACTATATCTCTGACGTTTGGTCAGAGCCAGTGTGTTTTGAGGTATAGATAAATACAATGGCTAGCTGATAATACGCATTTGTGAACTGAGAGGAGGCATATGAGACCTTAAACACGAGAGCTTCCTATAGGTTGTAATTAGGATCTATTTCGGTGTAAAGCATCGCTCATCCTACTCGCCTCTTGTGAAAGATAACAATTACTTTGATTTAGGAAGGAAGTAATTTTTTTAGTTCGAGATTATGGGTTTGGCGCAAGATTTTTAGGAAAGAAGTGTTGGTGTTTGACATTGACGTACCTTGAATGTTTTACCATTTTTCCACAGCTGTAACAAAAGGAAAATCATAATTTTATGTTCATTTGCTATTCAATTTCTCCATTGTTAAATATAGCCTGGCTCTTGACATGATTTGCAAACGTTTAACCATAATTGTTGTTGACACACTAATAATTAATATAATTGGTTTGACGTATGCACCGATTGTCTCTATAACTCAACAAGGTCACATATGTTGACATGATTTGTGCACCGAGTATCTTGCCCTTCTCTTAATGCATAACTCTCTGTCTGGTTGCTGCACCAGAGATGGCTGTACTTTATTCAACCATGAATCAAACATCTTGCAAAGAAAAATAAGAATTCAGTGGATTGGTTCCTTTATTTTGATTCCAGATGATAATGAAAACATTTCTTGACAGATGGAAATATAATTTACGAGTTTAAATTGTCGGAAAGACCGCACAAGAATTTCCTCGTGCATTATTTAGTTTCCTGGAATCAGTTCTGAAGTACCGAGCAACTTCTACACGATCCTTTGAGAGTTGACCAACCTGTTGTCCGAGAGACTATATAGCGACTTAAATATGTGGCATGTACGTGAACAAAGTATACGCACCACACCCAGCTGGAGAAGGAACGAATAGCCCTTGACCGCCCGAAGCATGATACTATCGGATCAGCTAGTTTAGCCTCCTAGAAACCAAGCTTAATGGTCCAAGAGGGATTCCAGTGTTTGCGATCGACCGATGCAGAACTGGCTATAATTTAGCACGAGCCACTTAAACCCTAGAGCCTAGATCAGACCCTGGAGATGGTTCCTGAAGTAGCATTTTCAGGTCAATATAGGAAAGACATCGCGTTGATTGGAAGCTCCTGTGGATGCCCCAGTTGGATCTATCACTGTGCAGGACGTTACGACACGCTGTTTTTACCCGTTGGCTGTGATCGATGCCGTGCTGCTGATACATCGTATACGGTCAATCGTTTCTGAAGAGAGGCTGATGGCGCTGCTGATCATTTATGGTCCTACGTCCGATTGAGTGGTCAGTGGTCACGGAAATCCTGTTGTTTGTAAGGATGGCCACAAGATTCAATTTTTCAATTTCCCTGACATTTTCCTACTGAATTTTCCCTGACTTTCAGACAAACCCTGACAGAAAATTACATGTATGTATCAGTTGTCTATTAAAGTATGAAACAAGCAACTTGAAAAATCTTGGTTTCAAGACGACAGTGCACCTTCTTATGAGGTCATCGAGCCGAAAAAGAAGATGTCCTTCGCCTTACGATTTAATAAAAGAACATGACAGGTAAAACACAGAATGAATATAGGCGGAAAGAAGGATAAGAATAAGTAGCTCCAGTGGTAGTATCCGGCAAGGCCGGTGCATTATTAGATATACACACGCGATAGCAGACAGATATTATCGCTCGCCTTTTTTTTTCACAAAAGAGTAAGGAAGGGAGAAGCAGGGAGCACGTCCAGACAATTTGAATAACATAACATCGCATAGATATATACATATACATATATGTATACAAAGTCACGAAGTCGCATAAGGCTGACCTCGCAGATTCAAGAAGCACAGGGTCACCTGATGTACTTCTTATTGTTACCAACGAGGGTATGTTTGTTCGACAAAGGGACGACAATATTCCGCTTTTTCGCACGTGCACGACGTTATATGTTCAAACACATTTTACAACATTTTTTAATTGTAGGTTTCAGCTTCAAATAGATAAATGTTCAGCTTTTTTATGGAATGAATTTTTTATATTGGTATACCAATATCGAAGATTCCGGAACAAATAAATTGAGCATGATCAAAAGCCATCAGAAGAGGTCGAACAAAAAAAGTACATCTCTGAAATTATCCATCACTTGGGTGGACATCAGCTGGAAGGGAAGACGAGGCAATCAGTCAGTAATTTTAATTATCGCGCGCGTATTTGCGACTCGTAATCGTTCGATCTCTGCCGTGCAATCATGTCTCATCTCCGCGCGCAGGTCAGTAACGAAGGAACTTACCGATCCAGAGAAGAGATTGAGCCTGAATCCCTGACTAATTACATTCCTAACCCGGTGGGGCTGCCGAGGGACGCTATATCCAATTACGAATCTGCGATTGGCCCTATCCAATTTTTCTTTTGACTTGGGGTTTGCCACCTTTCTCCGATCATCCTTATATCCTACTCCCCAACACACAGTGGCATCGGAGGTCTTATCAAAGGTCGATTATGTTCACTTTTTTCACTCTTGTAAATTGATTGCGCTAAATGATTCCATTCGATGTCAAAAGACACACAAATAATAATTTAATGCCCGAAGAAGCTCAAAATAGTTTCATCCACCTAACCCCCTAGGGGATGATTTGGGAGTGATCCTAGTGTGGTAGGGGGTTGAAACTGTTTTGTGTGTCTTTTGACATCGAATGGAACCATTTAGAGCAATCAGATTTTATTTCTCGTCCTTTTTACAAAGAAATAACGTAAACGTTGAAAACTTCAGTTTCATACCATTACAAGGTTTTTTTTCAGCTTCCCCTCGAGTAGTTCTTTTGATTATAAAGAAAATTCCATTGGTCATTTGCAGACAGTGGTTAAGTTCGAGAAGTTAATTGCAGAAAGATCAAGCAAGTGATACATTGATTTTGCACCGTTAGTTGGCACTGAAGACTGAAGAGGAAGAGATACAAACTTTCTCGAAGGTATCGTTTCTTGAGACCGTAATGCGAAGGTTTGAATGACTCGGTCGGTAATATCTGATGGAGAGTGGGTGGTTGGTCAGTATATTAGGACTAATGAACAGATTCGAGATCCTGATATCGACATACAGGCGTACCTGTAGATACGGACACAGTGCCAAGAACAGGATGCCAGTTAGTGAGCACGCGTGAGTGTTAGGGATGTAAGCACCGACGCAAACGAGCACAAAAACAATCTCTTGTTTACGGGCCGGACTTAAGTGCTACGTCATATTTTCAATCCAACTCGATCTTGTCAATGAATAACGCCTATCTCTTGAAGTGATCGATTTCACGCCGAAATTCAATTTCGCTCACGTTTTTTTCTAGTCACTATACTCCTGCTTACAGATTTGTATCGCTCGTGAAACAACATGGACATGAGATCGAAGATCATTTGCGAACATAAAAATCCACACTGGACAAGAATATTTATTTAATTTATACTCACAAAAACGTTCTATTCGGATAACTGATTTTTTAAGATCTTTTTTTAAGACGGATTGAGCTTTTAACTCCTTTGAGTTGCAGTAAAAAATGAGACTAAACAGATAAATTGGTGAACAAAATAGACAATCGATATTTATCATTTGATAAATAATTTGCTAAATAAATGTAGAAATTATGTGAAGGTTGACCTATCGCATGAACCCCGAATTGCAAATTATATACAATTAAATTAAATAGCCTGCAATAAAGTTATATGCAATAAAGTTATATGCAATAAAATCTATTTAATTGTAGGAAGGGTAGTGACAAGAGGTGTGGTTTGAAGAATTTGTACATCACTCCTGGGCATAAATCATACAAAGTCTCCCTTTTCTGGCGACCGTGGAACGTAATCCCGTAACGCATAACCAACACACACGATTCTATTTCCACACCGGTTTACAACGTGGTTTGATTATCAGATATGTGATTTCACCGTCGATCTGTCTCTTTTTCCACATCCTATCTAACGTTTTCTGCTCTTTCTCTTTTCTCAGGAGGCAAAGAAAGAAACGAAAACCATAGATGGTAAGGACGTAGAGAAGAGGCCTATACACATAAGTACATTGACTCTAATAACTCCTCTATAGAAATGTTCTTTTTGATCGATCGCCTAGCGATGTAGATACCGTCATGATCCAGATAGAAGATTTCTGATCAGAATTGAGCAAGATGTGGATCGTTCTCTAGTTTCACGCAATTTAACAACTTTTTTCATCTTAGATCTTCATGATTATATTTTTGTACTCTTTTACAAGATCTTTCGTTTAAAAATTAAATCTAGTGTTCCTTTAGATTTTTATATAAAAAATAGATTAGACACGTTTATAAAGTGAACTTAGAGAAACATGTAGAACAGATTTGTCTGAGTTTCCTGATGAAAGGGATAAATCCTTCAAGGATACTAACAGGACGAGCAACGAGCACTTGTCGTAGGTCTCACAAGTAGAAACCACTTCGCGTCTGTTCAACAGACTCTGGTCTGACTGAGTCTGCCACGTGACTGTCGTGAACTATGCAAATACCGCACATCTCAGTGTAGTGAATAAGCGGCGAAAGTAAGACCGATTCAATTACATCAGACAAGAGTATACATAGCCAATCAATTCTGGGTGGCCACAATTTATTTTTCAATTTCCATGATATTTCCCTGGCTCTTCCCTGATTTTTGGACAAAAACCCCTGGCAAAAATGTGTTAAAAATGTAAATAAAGTTTTAGTAATAATTAGAGACCCCTATTTTATGCGAAGCGTATAATTGCATAATGTCTCAGAATTGAATATTACTCGAAATTTTTGCGATTTATGAAGTTTCTAAATTAAATAAAGAAGATTCATCATCGCATAAAAACGCATAATTTTCTTTCATCGCCTTTAAATTATTGGAAATCTATCGCAATCCCTTAAAATTCGATGAATTCTGTTAAAATTCCTAGAAATACCTTTAAATTCCTTAAAATTCCGAGACAATATTTAAAATCCCATAGAATCCCTTAAAATCTCATAAATTCTTTAAAATTTCTTAAAATTCTATGAAATCCTTTTCAATTCAATAAGGAACCAAAAAATCCTCTAAAATACATCAAAATCTCTCTCTCCAAAACAAAAAGTCTAGAAACACCTCTTAAAATCCCTCAAAGTCTCTTAAAATTCCATGAAATAATTTAAAGTTTAACAAAATCTTATAAAAGTCAAAAGTATCATTTAAAGTTTCTTAAAATTCTATGCAATTCTTAAATTTCTACAACAAGGAAATCCCTAGGAATAAAAATTATTAATATATCAATTTCAATTTTCCTTGACAGTTACTCGCATTTCGCTGACATTTCCCTGATTTCCCAGGTATTTCCCTGATTTCCTTGACATGCACCACCCTAATAATTCTACATTCTAATAATTCTTCTTTTGTTCTCTGACGCATTACTTTTTTCTTAAGCAAGTTAAGCGAAACGTGGATCTTGTTTTCCTGTAATAAGGACCATTTTCACCTGTCCGTGGGCACCATTCGCGAAGCCATGCCTCGTGCACGCGTGCGGAGTCCAGGTAAGGTAAATAGAAGAAAAGAAGAGTAAAGAAGAAGAGTTCTTACAATAAAGAGAAAAAAAAAAGAAAAGAGAAGCGAGAACGAGCGCCGGCTCGCGGCAGCAAACTAGGCCTGGAGATTGCGAGAGATAGTTTGCGGTGCACCGGATGCTCGTGCAAAACAAAGATGGTGGCCGGAGATACGAGAGCGTATAATAATATCGAAGTAATGGAGGTAGTGTACGTGGTTGGATCCGGGCCTTGGAACCAAAGCCCTCGGAATGGATATCCAGTCAAGTTCCAAATAAACCGGCGCACGTTTTCCTCTTGACGAGGAATTAGTATCCTGGATATATGTTAGCAAACTCATTTTCTCGGAAAGAAGCCTGCTGCAGTTTGAATCCTCGCGAAATGAGGACTCAGGTCTGTGAAACATTTTTTCTAATGATAGTGGGCTGCAGAGTTATTGCATATAAGGATGTATTAAAATCACTTTCCTGCCAACTATTTTGCATAAAAATAAATAAATACACAAATAAATAAATAAATAAATAATAAATTCATCAACAGCTGCTTTTAAATTATTAACTAAAGTATATTTGGCTTTAATTTGACAATAATTATGAAAAAGTAAAAAATTAAAAGTCTGTACTTCTATTTTCTTACTTATCTGATTGTAAATTGCACCTTTCGTGTAATATATATTATTTTCAAGATTAATCCAGCAATACTTTAATATTTCAAAGTCCTGCATTTATATTGAATGATATATCCGCGCTCTCACGTCTCACGTGCGAGGAAATGGCCATCAGAAATTGCAGGGGAGAAGATATCGGTATGAGAAAGAATAAACGTGGATGCGATATAGGTAAGTATAAGTATAGGTCTATTCGAATGAGCAACTCGGTAGAACGCGTGTCATTAATCGATCCAGTGATTAGCCGCATCAAAGAAAACGTTAATGAACAAATTCCTATGTGCACGAAGAAGTTTCTCGTAAAAAGAGATAAAGGGAAAAACGGAGCGGAAATCGTGATTAAGAAAAATTCGAACCAAAACTAGTATTTCCATTCTACGACTAAAAACCTGGCAAATGGTAGTGGAGATTTTTATAATCATATAAGGAAGCAGGAAAATGAAAATTAACGATTTTCAATGGTGCGCACAAACTTTAATCTATAATTACAATTTTCGAATCGATATAGCAATAATTTTGAAATTTTTCTGCGAATGAGTTAAAAATTCTCCACTTAAATATCCCCTCATGATGATACTTTTTCCATAAGTGCGTGCATTCCACTTCTTCGTATCGAAGACTCTCTTCCTCGATAATAAAGATACTTCCCCACAAGTTTTTGCGAAAGAGTAACACATTTTCTGTAGTGCCACCCATGGGGAAGTGTAATTCCAAAAGAATCTCATCTTCCCCACCTTGACGCGTTTCTTTGGTAATTAAAGTACCGTTGAGCGCTTATGGATCCGATAAGCACTTCTTGCAACCTAGCATAAATCTCCTAGGCTGAGTTCTCTCAAGATCGCCTCACCTGTGCCCAAGCAATCTAACCTGACCTCAGGGCAGGGCCTTTCTTCATCTTCTCGAAAATTTAGAGCCCCCTCTCTTCATATCTCCATCACCCACCCCTCCTACTTTATAACATTCGGCTTATTTCATCAGCAGGCAAAATTTACTCGAAACGAAAAGGCGAACCCTGTCATATATTTCTCGCACGTTCTCACAACGCGTCGCAATTAATTTCTTGCCAATGTTCAGGACCATCGCTCAGGCCGATCACGTATAGGAACGCATCTCGTTCGACTCCAATCAGTATTGATATTCATCGAATTCTAGCTTTTTTATCAAGTCTACTCAAGCCTTCATGCCTGCCTCCCGAATTGTTAATTTCTTTCGAGTTTACCGAAATATTAATAGGGTGATCAATTCAGTTATTTAAGGAGGCGATATTGACAGTTATTGGCAGACTAAAATAGATACGTGCCTTTACTTATATACAATATGCTTTAGTATTCGAACGCTATCCGAAAACTTGTGATATTCGAATTAAACTGGTTTCAGTTGTAATGACTAGGACGATTACACAATTTTCTAACTTATTTATTTATCTACAAATATTTATAATGTGACTTTGTGACCCTTGAAGAAATAGGGTGTCCACTAAATTTTTCCCGGGAAATTCCCAGACAATTCTCGCTTTTTTCCCGATTCTTACGATAGAATCATAGTGGGCTGCAGCTTATATATTTAAAAAATTGTAAAGAATCTGAAGAATTTCAATTTTAAGTAAGAAAAAAGTAGAGAATTGATTTTAGCGAATTGTGAAATATTTTTAATGATTTTAAAGAAGTTGAATGGATTTCAAAAAAATTCAAAGGAGTTTAAGGATTTTAAAGAAACTTTATAGGATTTCTGAGAATTTAAAACGCATCATAAGTTTTGAAGTTCAAATGAAATTCCGTTAGCACCCTGAGGACAATTTCCGAATTTTCTCAGTTTTTTTTTTTTCAATTCCCAGATTTTCTTAAATTCCCCCCTGAAAAAATGTCTTCGTCTTATTAATTGATTCGCTTTTGTTGCGAGTTCTTTTCAATGGCTATTACAATGTAAGAAAGAAGAGAGAGAAGGATTAAAATTATTCTGGCATTCGAGGGAATCTGCACCCTGCAATTACGCAAAATCGGCCACCCGATTTAATTATCTTCGCGCAATTAACTCGGGCGAACCGGGTTCCCATCGCACTATACGAAGATCGGGCCACATTGCATTCCGCGGCGGATTTTCTGCGGAAGGATTCTTTTTGTCGGCGGCGCCAATCGACATTATTATGTACAAGAGACGACCGCGCGATGGAAAATGTTTGGTATGCCGGTCGTATGCAGATGCCGCGAGTGAAAAAGAGATCCGAAAGGTATAAATACGATTATATCCCTGCGCTCTAGAACCAAAGAACATTATTGCAATCAGGATCCTACTTTACGTATCCAATTTCACAATTAAATTTATTTTTAAAAAATCCGCCCATTTTTTTTCATTAATTCACCGCATTAGATACTTTGTTATAACTTACAGTAAGATAATTTATATTGACTGGTTGGTAAAGAGGAAACAAAAATTAGGAACAATTCTTCAGAGAAGTTAATCAAGGAACTAATTCCACTCAGAGAAAAAATTCGGTTGATTCAATAAAACAGTTTCTTTAAC
>CAJFCO010000131.1:4304617-4315227 GCA_904066015.1 Synergus gifuensis
ATATATATATATATATATATATATATATATATGCACTAGAATATCGATTCATTAACTAGAGGTTAATTAACAGCTTCTTAAACCATATTATCATTTTAATTTCGTTTTTTTTCGAACGATCTTCGCTTATTGCCATTAAGATATGATTTCCATGATTATAGTTTACTCTATTTTTGAAGAGATGAGTAAAAATACATATAAACAATCGCGGAACAAATCGATTCAATTTCTCAAACTTCGCCCTGTGTAAGAAAGGATCCTTTTATTTTTGAGTCAAGTGCGTGAAGCGCGATCCATCAGATGAAACACTTTGGAAAGGAAAAATTTCCATAAGTGCTTGAGGGGTTTTCAGGGGGAGTCCATATATTGCATCCCCGTATGCCTACGCCCCTGATGCACTGATAAGAGAAAGAAATGTATGCAGGGCTAGAGTTCGCAAAGATCGCAGCTGGAGATTTGCTTGGGAGATAAGGAAATACGTATATACGCCAACTGGACAAACTGTTCGAACCGGCGAAGCGTGGCAAGACCGACGTAATTTAAATTCCATGGAAACTGGCATGTCACTTCAACGATGCTACAATGCACATTACCAACAGGGTTCAATTAACGGAATGTAATCTTATCAGATCAAATTTTTTAAATTATTTCCTGTATCATCTTTTTCTATGTAGAATAGAAGTTATGTAAAATTGATAAGACTCATGCACGAATGACAAAGCCATCATTAAAAAAAGGCGATGTAATATCTCAAATATTACCGCTATTATTAATGTATTAAAATTTTGTTTAAACACTATAACTGTAATTTAGTTTTAACTCTACTTTATGGTAGATTTTACGTGATTTTAAGAAATTTCAAGGGAGTTTGAGGGATTCAAAACGATTTAAAGGATTTTAAAGAAATATTGAGAAAAGATTGGGTTGAAGTTTCAGATGTCTAGTCTGACAAATTTTTTTTATTTTTATTTTTCTTATATTTACTGGATTAAGAATGTCAAAAAAAGTTCCTAAGATTATTTTATTTTATTATTATTTATTAGTAGAAATTTACCTGGTGTTGCTCGGGATTTTAAGAGATTTCAAGGGATTTTAAAAGTTTTTCAAAGATTTTAAAAGATTTTAAGGGATTTCAAGAAATTTCAAGAATTTATAGGGAATTTTAATGAATTTCGAAGGAATTCGAAAGATTTCAAGCCATTTAAAATGATTTTAAGGAAGTTAAAGGAATTTGAAAAGATTTCAAGATCTTTCAAGTAATTTTAATGAATTCAAAGGGATTTCGAAATATTTTAAACGATTTCAAGATGTTTTGAATGATTCTAAGAATTTAGTAAGGATTCTAGAGAATTTACAAATTCTTTTAAGGATTTAAGAAGAATTTAAAAGATTTAAAGGAATTTACCCAAAGTTTTTAGTTATTTAAAATGTTTTTAAAAAAGTTATAAAAATAAGATTTATAAAAAGTACGAAAACTTTAAAAATTAAAATATCTTTTAAAAAATCTTTTAAATCTTCTAAAAATCTTTTAAAATTTCAGGATATCTTTTAAAAATCCTAAAAATCTCTTAAACTTTCTTGAATTCTCTTCAAATTCCTTTAAAATTCGGTAAAATGCTTTGAAATCTTGTGAAATTTCTGATAAAACTTTTTGATAACAATTTTCAACTCTTTTTAAAATCCTTTATTGTCTTTATGCCTTGAAATTCCTTAAAATAACTATAAATCTCTTAAAATCCTTTTATAATTTCTGAAATCTTATGAAATCTCTTAAACCCTCGGGCTACGCCGGATAAATTTCTGCTATTAAATAACTACAAATTTTAAATTTTGGAAACTTTGGAAAAATTTTTGTTGTTGATATTTTTATTCCAATAAATCTAAAAAAAAATCGTCAGACTATAGACGTCTGAAACTTCAACCAAATTAAGAAAAGAGTCACCGAGGATCAATGAAATTTCACTGATTTTTCACTGATTCAGGTTTAGAGGGCAAACCGGAAAGATATAAAAGTGCCAATTCATTTGTAATTTGTGACCTTATGAAACTTCCTGTTCTGATGTCATTAAATCAATGCCTGCAGTAGAAAATTGGCCTCTGCTGTCTTTATTTGAAAATATTTTTAAGATCCTTTTTTTTGTCAGTAATTGCGCCAAGCAATATTGCACCACGCCTCGGGTGAAAGGCCCTGCGGTGGTAAAAGAGAGTGCACAGCACGGATAAACGCTCGTTATGTGGCCGTTGGTCATTTTACGTGGTCGGTAGGCCGATCGTATACTTGCTGGATATAACCTACCGATGAACCGTAAACCAGGAACTTATTACTGCTTATCATGACGTGATATTATTATTATGACTGCAGGGAAACGCCCGTTGGTCGCTTTAGAATTTGATAGAAATTGATCGCCAAAATCCAATTTAAGTTTGACGATCGTGTCTGTATAAATCACATATTTCTAAATCAGAGGCGTAGGTCGATTCTACAATATACTCAATCAAGTTGCATTGCAACATTGCAACACAATAATGATCATGATTGCGCGAAACATAATTTTTCGAAAAGACGCTTTTTTAGGACTATTTAAGAAATGAATACGAGAAATCAAGGGGCAAAATAAAAGTAATATAAGCCCGTGATATTACTGTAAGTACAGAATGTTTGTCCTTAAGAGATATAAAGAATAAGGGATTGAGCGTGACAGTGCCTAGATGATAAGATCGGTTTCTCTCTGCTACCGACCGATCCGGCTGAACGATGATTAAATCACGATGATATCTCGGGATGTACCTCGTAAACACGCAGCCACGAATTTATGATTACCTTCACAAACCAAAGGCCTCCCAGTGACAGTCGCGAAGATTCTCCTCCCTTTCATTATACAGAAAGAGAAACAGAAACGGATGCAATTTTACAGAATTCGAGGCAAGTACGTTACTGTTTTAATATATTAAATATATTAAAATAATATCTGTGTAAATAATTATGAAAATTCTTAAAAATATTATCCCCTGCCTTTGAGAATTTCTTCATAGGTTTCGCATCATCGCGTATAATGGGTGCTGCGTAAAAGGTAGGCGTGACAAAGGTGGGCAAAAATGAAATTTAATTACAACACCACGGTCGTTCATATGCGGTCGATCACTTTTTAATTTTCCGTTTATTACTTTTTTTTTAATATTTATTTTCCTGCAATTATTAATGTCTCGCGATTTGCACCGATGCGCCGTAAAATACAATAAGGCTTCAAAATTGAAAAGTGGAACCACGCAAACCGCACGTACAACGGCTATCGCGGAAAATAGTGATTTCACGGATGGACTCGATAAGACTGTGACAAAAAGTGGGCTTGTGGTAATAGCGAGAGAAAATAAAATTAAAAAAAAAAAAAATATCAGTCTTCGCAGATCATACACAAAAGGCGAGAGATAACAGCGAACTATTTTTAAACTGCTTTCTTTAAGAATATATAAAGTTTTAAATTAACTGTAAACTCAGTCAACATAAAATGCAACTTATACATATAAAACAGATGCATTAAAAGTTGACCACTATTATTTTCTTTCGTGCCATCGTCTTTTTCGCTTCATTACCACCTCCCTGTCTCTCAACACAGATGAGGTTGTTTTGCAGATGCATAAATCCGATAAGACCACCCGGTAGAAACGCAAAAAGCTACTTCTCCAAAGAAAGGGACAAGAAGACAATATTGGAGAAAGCAACACAAACTTGGAACTTGCAAGGTTTCAAAAATAATATACTTTTAAATTCCCGCACAATAGATACCCTGATAATATTCTTGAAATTAAACCTCTGCAATTACTGAATGAATGCGGATATGTAACAGTCGGGAATTAATATTTCAAATACTCATTTGAGTTTTTAAAGTAGTTATCTAAAACATCCCAAGGTAGCGGTAAATCGTCCGAAGCAGCCCACTAATTGCATTATCGATAAAGCACGTGATACTGCAATCAGTGCTATTACGGGATCATTTTGTACGGTAAATGGAATTGAAATACAATTCCGTTATATTTATAGTATTAAAAAGTGAAAAATATCAAGTTTTTTGTGCACTTACAGGTCGTTTTACAGTTTCTGATCCTTGGCGCTGAATTTCCAAGGGCGCTGGTATCGAGGGCCTTCCAAGATACCAATCCTCTCTCGGATTATAGTTATCCAGGAGCTTCAGCAACCGCGGCACATTCACGTAATTGTCATCGTCGAAATGACAGAACCATCTGGAAAAATAATTGAAATTTTTTGTGTTAATACGTTCTTTATATAATTCATGTAATTTTATATTATTCATGTAATTAAATTACCTATTATCTTATCAATAAAAGCAAGAAATTTAATCCAGAAGTATACTTTGTAAATGAACAATTAACAATTTTCTTTCGGAAGGATATCCCGATACACAATCTGCATAAATCTCTCTGTCGATTAATTTCACCAATTACATTTCTCAGTGCGAATTGACGCAGATTTAATTGACTTCAGATTTAATTTCACTTTCTCCCGTTGATCCTTAAATGTACCTCACGTCCAGTTCATAAACCATGATGAAATTACTTCGCACGTGCATCGTCTACATCGATACTCGATCGGTAATTCTCACCTCGTGAAGTTTTTGTTTTTTATTATTTTTTTATTCAGTAATGACTTGCCGAGAAAGGCCAGGCGAAGCAATAAAGTCGGACACTAAAATCACACCAGGTTGCAAAATGAAATGACCACATGCTAGTCGCTTTGCGCTGTTAATGCTGAGCGAATCCACGGGTGGTCGGATTCGTGTGTTATACATACGCCTGCTTCACTCTTCTGACATCGTTAATACAGTGAATTCCAGCTTAATGGCAGGATCAGGTACGCATATAAGAGAGCATGCCCTTCTACTTCGTATGCAGAAGATAACTATCTTTACGATATCTCTAGATAGCCTGCAGATGGGAGTGGACCGAATACACAGGGACCCTAGATAATAACTGAAAATATTCCGATTTCCCTGCAGTGCAAATAGCTATTAAGTTATGATAAAGAAATATATTTTATTTTTATTTTATTAGCTCCCAGAATATTTTCTTTAATCATTTTACTGTATCGCTAAAGATAATTTTTATTTCTTTTAGGCCTCCATTTCTATTGGCTTAATTTTTCATCGCAAACACTCAGGTGTTCTTAAGATATACCTTCTCTCTGCACTTACCCATAATTTGCATTATTACATGTCAACTGGACTCTTTTTGAAATCAGCAGCTGCACGTATATATTATAATAACATCTCAGTTAAAACTGCAGTGCGAATTACTTCGAATACATAATTACATGTTTCAATTTCTGTATTTGTATATGTCCGTTGTTTAAGATATTAAATCTAAAATCATCTTCTCATATTTGATAATTTAGTAATAAAATTACCTTTTGGGCATAAAATACTGGATCAGTTTTCGATGAATTATTATAAGAAAAATAAGTGTAAGTTCTTCGCATAGCAGAAGCGGTTTTATATTCCGCGAAATGTCTTTCAAAGAACCTTTAACTGAACAGCGTCAGCTGGAGGATGTTTAATTTTGAGGAAAAATGCAAATGGAGCACAAACCGCTTTGTGGTTTATTATGCGCAAAGGGGAGCGCGTACCTTCTTCCATTTACCACGCACTTTTAGTGCGATAAATACATATATCTACCCTTTTATGGTTCATAATACTCAAGCTACTCGAAGTAAAATACGTTCATTAATGTAGAAACACCATAAAACGATAAAATGATACATATATTCCCTCAGGGTAAATATTTTTCTTTCAACGTCTTTACTTTTTAATTCAGATGCAATATTACTTCAAATTTAAAATTGTTCAGTTTTGAGGACTAGTCTTGCAATTAAATGAACTTGAAAAAGAATCCAATGAATTTTTTTCGATACTACTACATTTATATGCATTATACTCTATCGCTTATGCAGTAAAAATAAATTCGAGACACAAAAGTGAAAAATGGGTTCACACGAATCACAATTGGATTTCAAAATATATATTGTGTTTATATATAAACACAATTTGCATCCTGACACTCTACGCCCACCAGAGAAACGTGGATTTAAAAAAAAGGCGAATAATTTCTAGGAACTATTGCGTAAAGTGAAATCATTAATCACTCAGTTCAAGCATTCATCAAACAAAATGATTGATAGTGATAAATAGACATATAGTGGTGGCCAATTTTTGCTTGTGAGAAGGCACAATGAAGCTCTTCATCAATAATGGCATCGAATCTTCATTAATATTTAGAGTCAGAAAGCTTCAGAATTAGTTACGTCAATTCGCTCCTTGGAACGCCAATAAGAAGCGTTTGCAAAAGGATAACAGTTGCAATTACTTAATTAACTTTTATAATTAAAATACGTGTTCTCTTTCTCTTCCGGGAATTTCAATTTTTGGAAATCATTCTTTCGATATTTTTTCATACTCGGGATTTTGGTTTTTCGGTAAAAAAATGTTGTCCCAAAGTCAGGAAATTTCGTGGACAAAATTTAGTAGATATACCCTGTTATACTATAGTCAGCAAAAAAATCCCGTGTGCAAAAACCTTTCAATTAAAGTTGGTTCAACCGCACCGAGGAGAGTAAACGAAGATAAACCGCTAAGTCGTGGAAGTGGTGGAGTTAATTGTTTTATAGAGGTATTGGTGCATGTGTGATGTGGGAGACATAAAACAGAACCGGATGTGCAAACTTAACCGAATTATATTTTTTTATGACACGTCTGCCCACACTCAATGTTCACAAATACCAAGGGAGCATCGAAGCCCTTCTTCCTCGTTCTTTAAGAAAACCTCGATGCTCGATCGTGCATAAAGAGACCGACACCTTTTATTAAAAAAAAAAACAAAACAAAACAAAAAAAAAGAAAAGACAAACAATAGGGATGAACCCTCGGAATTCTCATCAAAATCTAAATATGTATTGACTGCTATTTGTTTTCCAAATCAAGTATGAAAATATTATTAATATTTTTCGTTGATCAATTTTCGATAATTTTGAGTCATTTTATCAAAAAAAAAAAAAAAAAAAATTCAAGTTTCACGAGAATGACCCACATAAAGCACCCTTTCAAAATCATTATCTGCACGAACGCCGCCAATTTTTGTAACACAGGCGAGATTTATATTTTCCCTTTTCACCTCGATCTTGTGGGATCTTTAAATTCTTATACGAAATTGATCTGATTTAAAAGCAATCTGTCTTGATAGGATAATCAAGAGAGAGAGAGAGAGAGAGGGGGGGGGACCATTTTTGTAAATTACAGCGAAATTAAATTTAAATTGCACATAACTTTCCTCGATTTACAACAGACAGTAATCAATAACACTTAGTATACTTTTTTTTTAATTTCCAATTTCTGACCCACTTGGATCAGTTAATTAGCTGATCCCATAATCATCGAAGGACAAAAAATTTAACGATCTATGTTAGTTTCAAGTCAGTATCTATACATTTTTAAGAGGTATTTATCTACATGATCTATATGAGCATATTAAGAAAATAAATGATGTTATGAAAAAATCAGGTTCCACTTTAAAGAGGAAGCTAAACCCTCATTTGACTTGAGGCGCTCAAAAGGTTTCTCATGAGAATCCATACGTGGGCGATGTTCAAGGGGAATCCTGTCATTGCCTTCCCACCTTCTAAAGAGTGCACCAGTTTCTTTTTTGTCATTCCTTGGGCATTAAAAAAAAGTTCTCTTTTGTAAGGTTTATTATCTCGAAACTGATTGTACTATAGATAAATAGCCCTAATTATTATAGAAAATAAGATTATAGGAAACTAATTATAGAAATGGACAATATTAAAATATTGATGATTTTTCTATAATGATTTTCCATAATAATTAATCATAATTAATAATTTCCTTTAATTTTTTGCTATAATGGCTTTACAATAATTCTTTTCTATAACGATTTGCCTAGAACTTTTTCTATAATGATTTTTCCCTTACGAAAAAAAATTATAGGACTGTAAAAGAGATTTATATGTTTCTAAGAAGGATCAAAGTGATTTTCTCATTTAAAAAGAAACAGGAAGAAGTAAAAGAGGCAATAGAAGAATAGAATAAAGTACTAAAAGAACATGTCATCGTATTTAAGCATGTGATTTCATGCTCCCTGTTGCCACACCTGCTAGTTTACGTTTACCTATTCACCTGGCCCCCAAAGATCAAAAAGTCAGGGCCAGTGAACGTCGACGTCGTGGGCACAGTGCGTGAAGTAGGCATCCTATTCAGTGCGTATCAGGTCGCCAACCCCATGGCATGCAACCAAATGGTTATGGTAATAACACAGCGGGTCCCCATAAGTGCGACAGCGATCCATGGCGTGAGAAACTGCCAGCCCATTTCGTGTGTTAGCCACGCGTATGATTTTATAGGGGTTTTTGAAAGCTACCCCTTCAATCGTCCCGCTTCCTAGACACGTGTCCAGGGGTAACTTTACGCGAGTTGAACAAAACAGAAATTTATAGGGTTTTCAGCAACCATAAAGCAAATGTTATTTTGGTCTTTCCGACTCTAAAACAAGGTCGAGCCTTAAAAGCTTTTCAAGTTTTTTCCGTGTATGGTTTTACATGGTTTTTGTGCTTTTATGCTTTTTATTTCTCCATTAGCAGAGAATTATTACAAAATAAAAAAAATGTTTGAAGGATACAATGCCAAATGCGTAACTTTTGTTACTATGGGTGTGTTTAAATGTGTAAAGTAGGTTGGAAGAGATTGAGGGTGCTTTATAAAATGTTCTGTGAATGGGGGTGGTAATTGGCGGGTAGCCCTTTGCCTGTTATGGGAATGCTTTGCCACTCGATTCCCATTGGAGGGGATTATTGTATGAAGGGGACAAACAGTAAGGGAAGAGGTTTCACAATAGCAGTGATTTAACATAAATGTGAAAATCCCAACAGGAAATAAACTTTGGCTCTAGCTCTTGTGCATCAGAAAAATGCTCGTTAAAACTAATCATTCTGTTCATAAATATCCTTCTATAAATAGCTGCTATGCATAACAAGGAAGATAATTAATGTGAAATCACCTTTTGCAACTAGATTAGTATAGACGCAAGTAAGGAGAGGAAAATTATCTAATTTTATGGAACAGGCAGCGGAATCGTGTTTGCTGAAATATCTCTTTCGCGATCTTGTAACTAGCAGAGCAGGAGAAAAGGTCAGGGCTGGCGTGTGCCACCGTTGAAAAGGGCGTGGTGTACGTGGTTCGAGTCTCGAACCGACAAATGTTTATTAAATCCCGATAACGTATACACGATCCTTTCACACAGAAAGATTTATTGCAAAAGATGCTGCTGAGGTTGCACAATAGCGAGGCAGAATAACCACCAATTGTTTTCTGCAAGTATTACACACAATGAAGAAAAAGATTTACTGCGCAAGAGATGCTTTGTCTGAATAGGAAAATTGGTATTCTTATTTGGTTTAGTATTATTCTCTTTTCTGTTTAACAATCAAGTTACAATGAAATATGAACAGGTTGTGGTAATTCGTCTGGGAAAACAAAGACTCAAATTTCCATTGTCCTCGGAAATCCCATATTTTCAACATCGAAAATCTCTTAAAATCCCTTCAAATCTTTCACTGTAGCATTTGCGAAGAAAATTGTTGGTTGTGTAGCAAAATTGTACCTATTGTACCTACTTTACCTGTAGGTAATAGGTAGTACAACAATTTGAAAATGGTGTTCTACCATATCTGAAGTTGTCACAGCAAGAAAAGTAGTAAGGACAACCACTACCAACCTTACAAATGAAAGTAGTTGGCCCTACTACTTTAATAGTGGTCCCAATCAACTATTTTTTCAGTGAGACATTTAGACGCTCAATAAATATTATTTTTCTTAATCACTCACGTCTAACAAACATAATTGTTTCGTTTACGCGCAACATAAATGTCTAACAAGACATGTAAGCGTTTTCTGCCTTTTATTTGAAATAACACGAAGAAGCTACCTCTTGCAATTATACGTCATTACATATCTGTCGGTCGAGTTAAGATCTCTTTTCCTCGTTTTCTCTGAGTCGTTGCTCATTGCAGAGCGCATAGTGGATCGATCGGCTTGAAAAGCCAGTGGAAGATAATACAAGTTGCAAGGAACGAGTCGAGGGGTAATTGCAGTCTTTGCCGGTCAAAGTAGAGGGTACCAACTTTGCCGCAGTGTGCAACCGTGCAAATTCTAGGTGATCTTACAACTGGTAATGGTAGTTGTAGATGTATAGTAGAAGAGACAGATTGACAGAAGAGAAGAGCTGTAACCGTGCGAGGTAGCAGATGAGCATGCAATGCAATGTTGTAAGCTGCATGAGGTGATGTTAAATGAGGAGAAGGACGTGGAGAAGGGCCTGCAAAACGATTTTCGCGACGTATAATTCGAGATAATTTCACCTGTTGAATATCCGGTGCGAATCGATCAGACTCGTTTTCTGCGGCCACCTAGCCGATGTCTTTTTAACGCGGTTAAAGAGGAACTTTTACCAAAGGTTGAACGAAAAATTAAATCCGCTTATCTATCTATTTATCTATCTATCTATCTATCTATCTATCTATCTATATATATATA
>CAJFCO010000131.1:4321388-4371440 GCA_904066015.1 Synergus gifuensis
ATAAGCATAAGAGCGTAACTTCCACTCTGGCCTTCCACTATGTAAGAATTGTACTACACATGTACTTATGTATGCAAGATGTGCATAAAACGGTTGTCCTTTCAGGGTTACGAGTTCCTCCGACCGGCTTGCCTTAGGTTAGGCTCTAGACACTGTCAAACACGCCTTATATATTACAGAATGTCATAAAACAGTTATATGCTTGTCGTAGGCACTGCGAAAAGGACTCGCGATCCTAAAGATTTTGTTCGAAAAAGGGTTTTCATTTGCAGAGCCATAACGAATGATCCATACCTTATAATATATTTCCAAGTTTTACTGCTGTCCCATGTAACCCGTGTAATTGCAAATAAAATTCCAGTGTTGTGTATATACGACTTCAACTATGATTTCATAAATCCTCATCATCTTTCTCACTTTCCATATATCTTGTTGATAAATTCTTCTTCCTCTCGCAAAGACAGATTAACTTTTAAACCAAGGGTGTGACTTAATATTCCAGAATTTACGTACATTCGCTCATTTGCAAGGAAAGAATGAAATTGTTGATTTACAATAGACCATTTTAACTTGCAACTGCATAATTAGTCTCTGTAGAATAAGCGCTGCATATTCATTAATTTGCATATTTCATTAACAGAATTTATTAGGAAGCTCCAGACATCTGTTTACGCACTTCAGATCAATATTATCCCAACAGTAAACTGAAAATTCATGAGCTCGAATTTATGGGTTCTGTAATTGGTTTACGTACTTCGAATTAAAACCACATTAACATATAAATTTCTTCCCAACACGCAAGATACATTATACCACATCCATGAAGGATATTCCATTACACCTGCGAATCGATCGTTTCATTTTATTGGAATCAATTGACATGCAATAAGAATTCTGGGGTAAACGCAGGAGTTGCAAGAAGCGCGAACCGTGAAAATAAGTGAAATACGCAAGCATGTATTTTGTACGCATAAACCCATACGGCCATAGGTTTCTCTGCGGTCAAAGAATAAATCGATACTTCGTCTCGATGGTGGCTACATGTATATTGTATGTTATATATATCTATATCTATCTGCATGGCAATTTCAAAGTAATTCAAACCACAGAACACGATATGTCGTTATACAGCGATGACAGCAAAAGAGAGTGGCCGTAGGCCAGAAACGGCCAATCTCGAGAAAATGTGAAATATATTCCTGCATTATGATAATTAGGTTACATGGTAATTGAGACCTATCAATTTCAATTCGGTATAACCGAGCGAAAATGGGACGCTAATGTTACGCATAGTAAAAAGAGAGCAAGTTTTAATAATGTTAAATAGACATCCTGTGTAATTTTCTTCATGTGTGAATTATAAAATTGTAAATTATGTGTTAATGGGAAAATCTACTACATATACTGTAAAAATCGCTGATTCACTATGAATTTATATAGGTTAATAGCCAAGTATTTCATGGTGTACCTTCAGGGCGTGGCAACTAAACGATTTGAAAATGGAAAACGACGATGAGCTGATTGACGAGCATGAAGAACAAATTCTCTGATATTTTAAAGATGGTGCAGGTATACAGTTAAGTGTATATATATAACACAAGAGAAAAACCTCTCAAAATAGTCATTAAGGAAGATAATTAGGCTAGTTGGAAAGAGATTTTCAGATCAATACAGCAATTCATTTCCTCCTTATTATAATCAATTTCTGAGTCACTAAAAATACACCTTTCAAATTATCTTCAAAAACGATACCGATACCAACTTTAAAATGCTCATTTAAGAGACAAATTAAAAGAAATTATCTCCAATCAAATAATACTTTCGATAGCATTCAGTATATATCCAAATAATGATTTTCAAAGTGCCCATTCCTGAAATCTGGTTTGAATTTGCATAAAGTCTGATAAAACCTATAATTAATTGCATCAAGATAAACACCGAGATTTTGCATATATGGGGGCTTACCACGATAGTAAATAATGTCCTGCAATTGGATCGTTGAGTTATAATATGCATGGTGTTTTCTCGCGATAACTAAAACTGAGGATTAAAAAAGGCAGAAGAGGAGAAATGTGAAAGAGTGGATTTTGTGAAACCAATTTCTGGTTGATATAACGTTATTTCCTAAGAGATGAGAGCTAGATTCATCTCTTAGGTATTCATTTGGACTGATAAAATCAAGGACTTCAACTTGACCGTCATTGTTCGACTCTAGTGGTGTATCTGCGGCTTTTGTTCCTCTTTTAGGTGATGTGCAACACCGGTATCATTGTGTTGGATCGTAGAGCATCGCACCGGATGTACCAATGAACCACGCAGTGAGAGTCAACGAGACACTTCCGGGGCCCTTCAGTGCAGAATATTACATTGATAACAGAAATTGCCTTCCAAGAACAGTGACACCATCGAAAGACTTTTGCGAGACGCAGAAGTAAAACCACTAAAAAAGAGGATACATATTTTTAATATCCTTGAGATCTCTTCAATCTGATTTTGCACATTCATCATTTATAAAGTAGTGCCCAATTAAACGTTATTTACATTGCACTCTTATTAAAAAAATGAAAACTGTTTCCGGTGTTCCATCATGTAATTAATTCAAAATTAGTTTCAAAAAGTTCGTGGTCCTTGGGGCAATATGCATATTCATATATACAAATACAAACACGCAGATGTCCGCCCACGTGGTTCTGAATAGAATCATTCATGTCCAAACGTTCTGTCACTCGAGATAACAGGAGCATAAAAAAAGTATCTTTCGTATCGCTAATGTCTCGTTTCCGGAATAATTTACTTACCAGTCAATATAGATTAATTCATCTCAAAGAACCATTTCACTACATCAAACACTGAAATGGTTCACACATACATTTGAGTGACATTCTCTAGAATGTCACTCAAAGCCCTCAGAAATTTTCAAGTACACCATTAATCTACATGACTATACCCTCTACAGCTGGAATTATTTAGAATGAGATATTATGAGAATATTATAAACTCACAAGTTTATAAATAAAAATCCTACTTTAAAAAAGTGATGTTATATGGGATTCGGTGATTTTTTGGGAAATTCTACGAAATTTTAAGGGATTTGATAAGATTTTCCAGAATTTTTATTTATTTAAAGAGATTTCATAGAATTTTGAATAATTTTAAGAAATTTAATGAAACTTCATGAGTTTTTCAGTAATTTTAAGTAATTTTAAATGTTTTAATGAGACTTTATGGTATCTTGAGTAATTTTATGAAATATCATGGAATACCAAGTAATGACAATTTTTGCCCCATGAACCAAAAGCGAAGTAAAGTGCTACACAAGAAATGTATATCAAATAGTGAGTGAAAAACATGAGGTTGCTCATTATTCGACTGAACATTAATTATAACACCACAAGCGCGTAAATGTCGCTCTCATAAATCGCGAATGTTATTAAAAGCTTGGTCCATCGCATCGGCGTGTAAGCCGCAAAACTGGGAAGCGGTTTTCGTTAAGACGGACGCGTTCTCATCAAGGACGAGGGCACTTGATGGCTTCTCGTTATAAATCTAGCGGACTTAACGACGAGCAGGAAGGGGTGTGCACTGTTTCTCTTATAATGCGGGACACGTTTAATGCTCGCGTACAAAGTGCTGTGCATGCAGGTACTCTGCATTATTATTTTGCAACTTTCTTACAAAGTGAAACACACTCTGTATAAGACGAAAATATTTTCACGTGTTAATTGTATATCGAAAAAGAAGCATCATCAGGTTATGCATACAAATTAACTTCACACTCATTTCATGACTGCTTCAAATTATATATAATACATATATAAGAGTAGTATAAGAGTAGTATACAAGAGTAGACTTCGGAGTGTAAAAAGTATTCTTAAGAAAGGAACTATTTAAATCTAAACTCGTATAACAGTTAAACTGGAAACTGATAAAATATTGTATATATTCCCTTCACTCGAAGGAATACTGAAAATTGCTTCCCATCTCCAGGGGGATATATAAGCTGATTTCATTGTTCGAATGCGAATAAATTTTTCTCAACATCTGTTTCTATATGGAACGGCATGCATACTGATATTCTTGAGCTGGCAAAGTATCACCGGTGAATACTTTGTGTTTTATGAGCTGTGCTTCTTGCACATGCTGTAAAGTACTTCGAATGCATTATCTTCACGTCCCTTGAGCGTGACGGATTCTATCAGTGCGTTTTCTTCCCTGATGCTTGAGCGCAGACGATACACACTCTCTTGGAAGCCAGAGTCCCTCTCTTTTTTGCCTTAATCGGGAGTGCGCTTAAGTGGACAACAGAGCCCTCTAAGAATTTTAACGGGTCAATTTTCTAACGGAGAGTAACCAGGCGTTCATGACAAAAAATACGAAAAATCAATTCTCAATTATTTTAAACGAGTGGCAAACTCTTTCCGGATATTCAGTAATTGCCAGCATATTCAAGTCGGGATCAGAGAGTAAACATTGTTGTTTAGTGTTTTTTAGAGTTTTTTTTTAATAAAAAAATGGTATTAGTCTGTCAGATAAAAGTTTAAAACGCAGGCTAACTCGGGGAATACAGATAAGGACAAAGTAACATAAGGAGTGTTTCTCGGAAGATGTTTCGCGTGTCTGTGGGTTACCGTGTTTTCGAGCGGCACGGAGAGGCGGAGCGAAATTCGCCCGAAGTAAATCGTGGCGATGTAAGATAAAGACAAGGAAAAGGAGAGCTCACATGAGGGCGAATCCTCGATGACGACGAGGAGGAGAACGAAGACGAAGAAGAAGGCCAGGACGCATTGAAACGCGTCATTCGATCCTGAGGCCGGTGTCAGGTGTAAACCAGTTTCGGTGCAACTACGACACGAATCGTAGGGTGGATCCACGATCAGCGAAACACGCACATATGGGTACAGTTTGCGACATTAATTCAGAATAAAGTGTCCAACTTAAACCTCCCACCTTGGCGCAGAAACTCTATCCGAATTTATATGCATCGTAGAAACCGAGAGGAGTTAGCACGTGTAGAGTCGAGGAAAAGTGAGACTCAGAGATAAAACACTACTGCAATTTCAATCTCATTTGAATCCCATTTCATCACATTTTTAATTGAAGATAATTCGTCTGGTATCATTTTTCTAACAAGAAAACGATTACTTCAACAAGTTAAACTAAAATATGTATGTAGTATAAATTGGAACGACTGCCAACCAATTGAGGAGCGTTGTGCGTTAAATACTTCAATTCGTGTGATCCCAATCGGGTCAGTTCAATTAGAGGATCGATCACCAAGCTAATGAACACAATAAAGAAGCGCTCCAAAGATACGAATCGCGTTCGTAACACACCGCACAGAATGATGAATATTAATGTTCAACAGGGACGTAGCTTATATTTTCATACTCTGATTAAAAGATTTAGTGTACAATATCTTTGAATTGCAAGGCAAGAAATTTCCCTCTATTAAATTCGAATCTTATTGTTTTGAAAGTCTAAAATGTGATAAGTATATTTAAAACTGTAAGTTTTATTAAGATAAGTGTATTAAAAAGCGAAATTCTAAAGAATCGCTTCTCTCCGGAATCATTCAAGGATGAAATGAAATACTTTGCAACCTGAAGGAGAAAAAAAAACCCGAAACTATTCACGAGTCATGGTTCCGTGCTTTTTACATCCCTGCGACCCGGAAGGCAAAACTGCAATGTTTCTCTATTCACTCTATTGTTACATGACGAACCAGTGCCATAACTGTCGAGTAATATTTCCCCGCATATCATTCAGGTATTTTTTTTATAAAATCTCAGAAAGACTATGAAAGTTTTATGTTATATGTCGAATCAGATTTAATATGTAAACCGAGGGAATCAAAGAATCAGTATAAATCAGTAGAATCAGAATCAGAATAAGAAATTTCCAAACAGAGGATGATTAATATTTCATGGAGTTTCTTTCGCGTATTACCAAGAACAGCGGGTTACAAATATATCCAAATGACACTTGTCTCTTTCAGCACACACTTCATAAAGATGTCAACTCTCCTAATGGCGAGTGAAGGTCAATTAGAATCAGCAAAGCGTCGCATTATGCTGGAATTTGAAAGGCCCAAAAACTCCCGATGGCCAACTTAGTGTCGGAAAGAAATATACGACCCAATAAAATCATTTAACACCATTTCGAAAAATATTTTACATAATGAATCATTTATCCTTATATTTATATGCTAGAGAGTTAGGCATTAAGGAAATAGTATCTTCATATTCGTCTCGTTTAAAAACAACTTGCATGCTTAACATATATGGACATACATCTAGATTATCTGCTTTATCATCTAGATATTCATGTTGGACATCTATAGATATTCGGATATAACATCTAAATTTTAAGACAACTTTTAACATCCCTTAAAATCATTTTAAAGACCTCAAATTTCACTTTAAATTCTTCACTTTTTCTTTCTTTAATAAACTTTAAAAAAGAAACGTGTTTCACTCTTAATAATTAACAAAGTCGTTGATCGTCACCATAGGTGTCGTGTAAATTGCGCTATTTTTTCCACAGCAATCTTGCTGCACGAGAGAGCATAGTTCGCGTTTTCTTATAATTTTCACCAGAGTTTCGCTGATAAATTCTTGGTAATTGCCCCGAACCGTCCCCGGAATCGAGGTAATTACCGTGAGCGCCACGAGCGCCCAGACAAAAAACTTGTCCCGCTCCTGGCATGGTGTTCCTCTCCTTGTGACGGTTTGCGTTCGCGTGACTGTAGATTACAGTATATGTAAGAAGGCTGCCGGGTAATTCAAGGTAATAAGCGTTTAGAGACCAAGAAAAGGTCCTTTGCTTCTCCTTCATATTTTCTACCCCATCCCTTCACCCCTTTTGCTCTCTTTTTTCACTCCCTTTTTTTTCCTTATGTGTTTATACCAGTCATTTTACGTTTCTTTTGCAGTTTCACTGAGAATCGTGTTCACTTTACTCTACTGGCAACGACCTTTCCCTTCTCCATCCAACCGCATCTTGTTTGACGCTTGGCAACTCTTTGCTTCCTTCGTTCATTAGTTTTGATTATTTTCATTTTCATTACCAAGGAAGAACCGAAGAAGCTGAAGCCACGTAATTTATCCCCAAGGAGTGACATTTACTGGCCCTGCGTATATGCGCTCGTGCGAAACACTTCAGTTTATGACTTCACCTTCTTACAACGTATCCCCTGATGAGAAATACGGGTAACGAGTTGTTAGATCCACTACAGGTAGATTAGTAGCTTTTATTTTCAGGAGATAGCTAATTGGATACGTTACGGTTATTATGAATGCATTCAAATAAAAAGAGTTGAAATTTATACCCTGGAGAGTAGAACCAAATGGAAACGTTTTTCTAATTTCCGCTTATGCATCTGAATTATACTTATTCGATTTAAATTACTTCTGTATCCTTTCCTGAAAAGATACAATTTCGCGTGTCATTAATTTTTAACATTTTTTGTTACTGTGATGCAAAAACAATTTGATTCAACATTCCGTGCTCCTGTTTTAAAAGTCATATGATGTCCTCAACCCATACTCCAAACGCATTTCAAATAAACGAAGATTAATTGCTGTATTTTGTCAATCAGAAAGCACTGCAGCTGTCAATCTCTACTAGAATGCTGTTTCCTTCATTTCAATGTGAGTCAGGTTTTGTCTACCGAAAATCCTTGTCTGCTGTTTTAATACGACACTAAATTTGTACAAGCTACTGTACAAATATTCATCGCGTATTCTTGAAGAACTGGCGTCTTCTTCATCACTGACAGACGTGAAGTTCATGCTCGATTTCGGTTTATGCCTTTCATATGTGTTCAATGTTTATACACACGGTAACAGTAACTTGAGCTTGTCATCATATGTTAAGACTCAAATTACGTCAATCTCGCAATTTCAATCTCTGATCATCATAAAGGTGATTTTCTTCTGTCGAGAATAATTAGATCGGGGATGCATAGCATGTATCTTAAAAGTTTATAATACAGTTTTCAAGGTGTAGTGACGTCTCTCAGTGTCAGTTCCTTAGAAGCGGAAAAAGATCAGTTCGTTTTGGCACTGGCTGTTTGATCCACTTAAACTTTTTTTACCAATCACAACCTACTTGAGCGCAAGCATCAGACGGACGTCAAACCTGATTTGCCTTAAGCTCCGTTTCACAGGTCAGTCTTAATCCGCGCGTGGGTTTTCGAAGTCGAGACACTTTAACATTTCTTTGCCTTAACTTACGAGTATACGCAAGGTCTTGACAGGGGATTGTCGCGTGTAATCTCGCCATAAACGGACGTGTCATGTCTTTTGGCAGCAGGTGTATTGTGGGCGCCTCTCGACTCGAACGTGATTCGAATTCGGTGATGTCCCTCTTCTGGGAAGCTGTGCACTCAAAGTATTATTCTGCTCGTGTATAATGACACATGCGAATACGCGCACGTACTCACAGACGGCGGATGTACCCGATCCGAAAAAATATTACCGCAACATCTTGTTGAGTGTCTCGTCAAGAAGCCTACAATATTCTTGTATTGACGTCAAACGAAAAAGAATATGAGTTTAGTACCTGTATCATTTCAAGTAATCTACTTCGAGGAAAGAATATCATCAAAATTGTTCCATTTTTTGGAAAGAATTGATTCTTGTGTTGATCCAAAAGATCAAATAGACGAGAATCTTTTTACGCGTTTATTACATTTCCCTTTCACAATTTTTATCATCTCTTTGAAGAAGCGAACATTTCTCTAAAGATGAAAAATATTTGAAAAGAGGAGAGAAATATTCTAGAACCCGAGGAGACACTTACTTATAATCTTTGATGGAAAAATATTTACAGTAAACAAGTTTTTGCTAAGGTCTATTTCATAATTTGTCACTGCAGCCACGCGAATAAATAATCGGTAAAATATACCTTCTATCTACGTAAGAAACTATTACCTGCATGATGACACACTTTTACGTTGAAACAAGATATATCCAGCATGTGTGGATAATAAATCGAAAGGCTTATTTTAGTACCGCTCAAAGCTCGCTTTTTCCTTCAAGAAAGTTTTCAAAATGTCTAAGAACCTTATTCAACATTCCAAAAAGAAAACAAGTCTGCTAAAAGCTTATTTCCCCTTGAATGCAGCATAGCAGAAAATTAAGATATAAAATGCTGTGGTACTGGCGAGAATATTTCATGGCTTCACGTGATAGCGCGCCGGTATGACCCAGCTGATAAATTTTGCGATGTTTACGATGGGCGTTCCTAGGAAAATTTATTGTTAATTATTTTCATATCCGATCCCCCTCTCGCGAGAAACGAACGACTCTTCTCGTAATTAAATGCACAAATACGGGAAAAGTGCAACACAGAATTCAAACAGAGATTTTCTGGCAAGATTTCTACGATCATATGTAAACAGGTTGTCACCATTAATCACGAGAAATATACTGCGCAGCGTAATATCAGAGATGGGCTGGATAAACTTTCTTATACCATAAGAAAGAGTAAATAAAATTTGGATAAAAAAAGTCTTTAATGAGAAATGAATTTCAATTAAGCTTCGATGGTCTTCAGTTAAAAACGAAAAAAAGATTGAATTGAACTTAATAAGGAGCTTAATTCGGCAGCATGAGTGTTCAAATTGCAAGCAAATTACTCGTGTAAATAAAAATAATTAGAAGATGAAGAGAGGCTGGAGAAGCAGGACGGATTTGTTGGTCGTTATTGTATTAATCTTGAAACTGACAGCTTAATAAGAATGAGTCTACCGTTAGGAAGCTCGAATTAGAGTGACTGAAAAAGGTTAAAAAGAGAGAGAGCAGACCAATATAAAATATACATAGTCTAAGTGAGGGGTCAATTTTAGGTTCTCCGAGATGTCACTCAAAGTCGATTTCACCTTTCCAAACCGCGCGCCAAAGAGTAATTAATATACGTCAAACGCCTAACATATACAATGATACAGTAACTAATGATTCAAATTTAGCGGGAAAAAACATTTCGCTAAGTGATTCAGTTGTTAAAAGTTTGGCAATGAAAAGGTTAAATTACATGGAGCCACCAAAGATGGTAATAAGATTCGCCCGCATCCGACATTCGAGATACTCTCCTGGACCCGCCTTGTCCGCTCTTCATCGAATATGCCCAAGTATGGATTGAATCATCTTTTAGACCAGCTGGCCCTTCTTTTCTTCCTCCCTAATTCCCTCCCCATTCCCCCAATATAAGATTAAGTTCTGACCCTGTGCCAAAAAGAAGAAAACCCTTTCCTTCTTCCTTCTATCCTGCCATTCACTAAAGACTACATGACTATGGCATTGTGCACCTGAGTGTACATCAAGACATAAAAGGATTCACCTCCTGACCAATCAAATTCTGCGAAATTTCGAAACACACGTGCTTTGCCCCTTTTTTACCCTCTGACGTTTTTCGAAGATGCGAAAAAAATTCAATTCAGATTTTATAGAAGTATGACATCCTTATTTTGATGTTCAAGTTTTCTTTTTAATTACCGATTTCGCTCAAATTTGGTGATCATTTTTTTGGACATTCCAACAAAATAGGGGGGGGGAGACCAAGAAGAATCAAAAATCGAAAAATTAGGACCACCCGGCTAATTTACATAAGCGCGATTATTAGGGGAGGAGAATGTCTCTCGATTTTCCGTAATTTAGAGAACACATTCTGTGGATTGATTTACATTTTCGATCTTCTACATGGAACTTCGTCTCTACCTGCAGTGATCTCATCGCGTTTACAAGATATATACGGACCGTTCCTTAAGTGAAGTTATTTGCATTTACACGATATTCTCGTTGGGAGTCTTAGCCGTCAGGGTTGAAATGAAGGGTAACCGAAGTGATTTTAACTTCGAAATACGCACATGAACATGAAATTTGCTGTGGATAGACTTCCCGCCAATTATTCAAGCCAATTTAAATTTAAATTTAAAAACCCTAATATTATTTTTCGTAAAAGGCAAAAGCAAGCTTCGTGATAGGAAGGCTTGTAAAATATTGTCACACCACATAAAATTTGACCTTTTCAGTGGAACGTGTTTTATTTATTTAGGAATTGGATGCCGAGTCTCTTACGAAAACCTCTTGAGAAAATATTATTTCTGACGTGTAGACGCCTAGAAAAGCAGAGTTAATGGCTCAGCATCTCACGTGGTCCAATTATTATTTTTTTTTCAACATGCCTACCTGTAGCTAACACGCCTCTGACCGTTTCCTTCGAGTTTGAAGGATCTCTGAGATGATCCTCCACCTTAGAAGCAGTACAGGTGGATAACTCGAAGACGGATGACTGGAGGCAATCAGTCAATCACAAACACCGCAAATGGTTTACAGAGATAATAAAACACATGCCCGGTATATTATATGTATAAAGGAGACTCGAAAGCCTCCTTCAAAATAAAAATTTAAACCCTAGAGGAAATAAAACTTGTCACTTTCAACTTTCATGAAGAACAAAATAATAAAATGTTGAAAAATTGTAACAGAATTTACATACAGAAACAGTTTATGTAATTGGATCCTCAATTTGCAACATGAAACGTTGAAGCTTAACGTTTATAGTCTTAATTTGCAAGTAAAATTGCGGGAAAAATATCACATACATTCGTTAGTGAATTTTGTGAATGAAAGAGGACGAAAAAAGCTTGTTAATATTCATGCGAGGCGACAATTCTGCTGGCAGTATTTATATCAGCGATTTGATGTTTACACGCTCGTTTACACGATATTGTATGTGCTGTGCTTGCAGCAAGGTTTTGCTTTACGTATTTCACCACTTACAGAAATAAACACTAATTCAGTCGAAGACTTACGTCTTACATCATGGGAACCCTGTAGCTCAAGACCATATTCCTGGAACGTGGATTTTCGCTCTCCTCGTGAAACTTGATGTCAAAATTTCTTTCATTGCAAAAAAGCAAATGCAGGGTGGCCGCAAAATTCAATTTTTTAATTTCCTTGAATAAATTTTCAATAATATGTAATGATATTCAAAATTTTCAGAAATTTCGTATAATATTTTACAAATTTCTTAAAATCCTTTACAATTCCATGAAAAAATTTTAAATCTCTTAAAATATGTAAAATTCCTTAAAATTCTTACAGGCTTTTTAAAATCCTTTTAAAATCAATGGCTCGTCCAACGATTTTTCCGAATCAGAATCGATTTTCGAGTGAACGGTCGCTCAGACCTGAGTGATAATTGAATATAATTTTAAATTGAAGAGTTGCATATTTTTAATTTGAAATACAAAGTGCTCAAGATTGAACGATCGTTAACTATAGAAATAATTTCTCCCTCGAGTAAAAAAAATTGATAACAAATTTGCGCTCCGTTTGAAGTGACCCTGGCCGATCGTTATGCAAGCGTAACGATTGCGGCTGTTATCAAGATGTTATTACCTGTGGCTTGAAACCGGTTAAGGTAGGTGCGGTAATTATAAAGGGGCAAAGCTCCAGAGCTCATCGACGGTGATCGAGATACCCCCAGTTTATTTTGCGCACATAAAATTTCATGAAATTCTCCAGCCAGTGTAACGAGGCATTTTAAGCAGAGCATTAATAATACTTAACCAATCTTTATCTCTTTAGTCAGTTTCTACTATCTCCTATAATAATTTAACATATTATTTGCCATCGCATGAACAAGGATAGAAAACCGAGCACGCGCTATATTTTATAAAATCTAAAGCGGCGCAGTTCCAGATTAACGTCTAATCTATTCACGATTCCCGAGAAATTCCCGCGAATATTGTCGCAATAACTTTGAATCACTTTAGTATCTGGACTATCTCATTGATTTTGCAAAGAGGTAAAAAAGGAAGAAGATACAAGTATGTAAATGCAGATACATAATTTCATAAATCAATTTAATAGTAAATGAAATGTTGACTTGAAACGCTATCATGTATATAGATATTTTATATATATGGAGCTTAAAAACATATTTATAGAAATGGAAACAAGAATCTTTCGAAATGTTCTTCTTTTCTTGTAATTTATAATATGTTTTCTGATTTTGATATTCGTGATAACATAAATTATTCAAAGAAGACTCGATAAATTAATTTTTGACGCAACTGTAGAGTGTTAAAACTTTTTTCGAAATTCCCAGGACGGAATAATCGTCAATTAATCGCCTCTAGAATTCATGTTTGATTGAAGAGAGAATGTTTTTATCTTAAAAACACTCTTGTCGAATAATAAGCGAGAAGATTCTTGATTCGCACAAATCAGCACACAACATTCTTTTTCACTAATTTTGGAAAGCTAATTCTGACAGAGATTTTATCAGAATTCAAAACAAGACTGTTTTCTGACTTCAACTCGGAAATCATAGAAGCAATAAACGTTCATCATTAGGATTGCCACTATCGGCGTCTTTCTTAACGATTTTACCGAGAAAAATATTTATGCGCTGTGTTGGCCTCCGACAAACGAGCGATCATTTACTTATCTCAAGACATCGATACGCATTATCGACATGCGGTCAGATAAGCACGGAGTTATGGAGTCTCGTTGGTCCATTCAGCGATAAAGAAAGAAAAAAGAAAGAAGAGAGCTGTAAGAGATAAGCCTGACATCAGATAAAGCGAGAAGAAGTTTCTGTTATAATACTTATACGCATGTTAGTCCGAAAAGTTCGGATGCCTTAAAAGATGACGCATTGAATAAAATAAATTCGACGAACGCATCAAACGACGAAGTTTTTTCGGTCCCTTGAGATTTCGATCAGGATTTCTACTAAACTTTGCCCACGATATTCCCGGACAATTTCTGCATTTGAGATGATAATTTAAAGGATTTTAAGAGATTTAAATCAATTTTAGCGAATTTCGAAAGATATCCAAAGATTTTAAACGATTTTAAAGTTGAAGGAATTAAAAAAAAATCAGAAGAGTTTAAAGATTTTCAAGAACTTTTATTTTTATGGTCCTTCCTATCGAAATTACTGTTCAGTGTCGAAATAACGATACAAAATGTTTGAAAACATTTTATGTAAAGTTCAAGTTACAAGTTATTAAAAGATTGTGTTATTCAATTAGCAGATATCGCGTTGTATATTAATTAGCGTTTTTGCAAACTTTACAAGGCACTAAAAAATAAAAATTCTGGAAGATTGGACAAGATATCTTTATTTTATTTGGAGAATCGTTTTAACAAGAGTCCTCATATTTATTGTAAAGTGGGAACATACTTGGTTTTATAATTATGCTGGAATTTTTTTCCAGTTCCTAAAATAAAAAAATGTTTTATACTTCCGTAAAATTTTAAATGGGGTCTCTATCCAGAACTCGTTGGAAGTAACACGCTCAAAAGACTGAACATATTAAATTTTGTTTAACGAAAAGAGAAAGGAAATTTTATGCTCCATAATGATATAAAATTAGGGAAAATTGTTGGAATAACCGTAAAAGAACTGGGTGAAAGTTTCTTAAAATCGCATTTTCAAGATTTAAAATCGACACTCGAGAAAATACTGTCTTTACTTAAAATTATCCATTTCTTGAACGTACGATCATAAAAATCCGAAAGAAGGAAATTTTCATAGCATATTTGCTTATAAATAGGTTGGCAGTTGCAGAGTTAACGGACCATTTGAAGTCTCGCCCTAAGTATTAGCGTATTTTCTGAGATCGTATTGCTTGGGTAACTCGAGAACCCATAAGCAGCCATCAGAACCAGGGGTGCGCAAAATACCTATCAACCTTCGAAAATCGTAAATTAAATAAAAAAAAACCCAAGAAAGAGAAATTCAAAACATTTACTTTTTCGGGTTTCCAGGTTTATAAAATACTCCAGGTGTAACAATCTACTTAGCAATAATGATTACAATGAAGCAATAAAACCAGTAACAACATTTTAAGAAGAAAATAAATTGTTATGTGGCTTGAAAAGAAGAGGTTGTTGTTGATTTCTCTAAATTGCTCTTTTATGTAAAATAAACGACGTATTTTGCTCGAGACGTTCTTTGGACGATTCCTATCGTTTCAGTGCAATTTTACTTTATTCTCAAAACCCATCACGTGCATTCTGCATTTATACAAGCATTGAAACAGAGGGGAATTAACTCACGAAATTAAGGCTGACTCTCGCGTGAGTGGTCTCTATAAAACGTGCGTTTCGAATGTAATGAGAAGATGTTGAAGGGAGAGAGGAAGAAGTGTCTTTTTTTCTCTTATTGGCATCCGGCGTGGTCACTCGGCGGGCTCGTTAATTAGGGATTAGCTGGTTAATTAGCATCAACGTTTTCATCCTTTTCCCTGCCTCTTACCCCTTTACCCTTTCCTCTTTCTGCTCTTTCTCTTTGTCCCTTGCGTAAATTCTGTATGTAACTTAGAGTCTTTTGCCCCTCTAGAGCCTCTTTCGCGGCAACAGGTTGATCCCGTCCTTGCAAAGGCAATTTATGTTTCCGTAACCCCTTTCGTACTAACGAACCAAGCCTTTAATTTCTCGTTCTGCATTTCGTCGGTTCCGCACGAGGTTCCATTATGCACTAATGGTGATCGTGTTTACCGTCGAGAAATTTCGAATCGAGTCAAGTCATTCCAATCACAAAAATAAAAACCATTGTTTTGTGTAGTGTGGTCGTAAAATAAGTTTCGAAGCGAGTAACGCGCAGTAAAAACTAATATTTAATATCCCGGAGATCTCTAAAATCTTTGCGAGTCATAACTGTGAAAAATTATCTAGTTTATAGGATCTTCCTCTTAGCACCCTTCAGAAAAAATTGTTATAATGTTCAACTCCTGCTTTTAACTCTCTCTTCAAATATAACACGATCATAAAAATTTTCGAGCATATTTCATAAGTCGAGATATATGAAATATCCACATATGATCAATTTTTGGGGAAAAGGATCTCAAAGTAGGAGTGGAGGCACTACTAGTCTCGCTAATTGACATTAATTTTCATGCAAGTGCTAATTGAGAGGGGTACTCACTTTTTGCCGCTATCGAGAAACCTGTCGAACTCCACGGACATCTTGCAGCACAAGGCCCTCCTGTTGTGTGATGACGAACACTTGGTGTTGATCATATGACCATCTGAAAGCAGGTGAGCCTCAATTAATTAAGAGGTCAATAAACATTGACTCGCTCGAGGGCAGTACATATTTTGCTCTAATTAATTCGAGCCTCGTACCTACGAGAGGATTACGATCTAAACTCCCGCCACCTTGGGAGAATAAGGACCTCCCGCTTCCAGGAGTGCAGAAACGAGGGACATTATGCAAGTTGGGTGCGAATGGTAATGAGAAGAGTTTGTAATGAAGTTGGAGGAAGAGAAGGTGGAACAAAAACCGAGTAAAATTGAATTATAAAAAGAAGTGGGAAGAGAAGGTGAGATAAATTAGTTGAGGAAGAGACAAAGAAGATGGAGGAAAGTGAGTAAAGGTGGCCGAGAAGAGGCAGGAGCTGGAGGAAAAGGTCTGGACCAAACCGGTGCAGAGCGCGTGTTGAGGTCAAATGTCGGATGAAGCCCGAGGGCTCGCGTGCGCCTCCCCTCCTTTTAACAACCATCCATCTTTCTTCTACCCTTGATGCCCAAAGCAAATTTTACTCCGCACCTTTTTCCGATTCTCCGTATTTTCGCTTAATCATTTTTTTCAACTACAATCTTTGTTACTTTGATGCAGATTTCGCAGTACGAAATACTCTCCAAATAGGGAAAATATTAGGGTGTTTTTTTTTCACGAAAATAGAAGCATAAATTAGTTTTCAACTAAATCAATGAATTTTCAACGAAACACTTGGAATTTCAACCAAAAAAGTGAGTTTTCAAATAAAAATAGTTGATGTAATTTTAGCGATCTTACTCTTTGCAGACTCGTTTTAGTTGTCCGCGATTTCCGAACCTTTCTATAACACTTTCCGGTGAAATATTTCTTTATTCTAAAAAGGTAAATTGACTGACCTAAAGAAACCTCTGAGAACTACATAAAACCTCTCTAAAATACCAAGAAGTACCTTAAAATTCCTCCACGTTAAAAATAACGGGGAGAACAGCATCCGATAAGAAGATATTCTATTCCGTTTTATTACAGTGAATATATAACTTCGGTGTTTCTCACTCATTACTGTCACCTGTCGCGCCTGAGGATCTGCTCAGCCATGACCGATAAAATCAATGAAGAGATTTTTCGATATCAGGGCCTTGTCTTCTCAAGAGGATAGTTGGATAATATCTCGATCCCGGGTATTTAATTATTCACGTCAGAACGTTAACTGGTCGTCCAAGTACCTCTTCTGAAAACAAAATTTTCAATGAGTCTTCTGGTCATTTGGACGAACTCATATTAAGGTAAGGTCGGACCTTAATTGCAGATGGAGAGGTTCTGCTTTACGAGGAGGTTATATAACTCAACAACAACATCCTCTCTTCTTCACTTTATCCTCCGAGATTTAAAGGTCTAAAAATATCTCATTTCATGTAAAATACTCAAAGCATAAGATTTTTCTTTTTCAGTATAGAAATAAGTTTGGCCTTTAACAACAAATTGAAAGTAAGAAGCTTGAAAATCAACAAAATATAGACCAACATTAACTTCCTTGATTCATATTGATGGTTTAATTAGGAGAGCCGGAAATAGTATTCCCAAAATCATTACCACGGAGCCCCAGAGGCTACCGATTTACTAATGTTGAGAGGCGTAAGTAAACTTTCTTTAGTGATTTACGAGCTCCTGAGCATTCTACTCGTTCCCTTTTAAAACGAAATGACGGCAGAGATTTAAACAAATCTATCGTTCGTCGGCAAATATTTCACTTTACTTTCGAAACGTTCATTAAAAATGATTTTTTTCACAACATATGGTGCATCTTAGAAGAAAAATGATCAACTCCTTGTTTAGAGATTGTAAAAAAGGGGAAAACGTGATTTGTGGAGTTATTTTAGACATTATGATTGAGAGTGGAGAAAGTTTTTCGTTTTATCACAATTTTAAATTAAATTACGTCAATAATTAAGTCTAATACTAACTTGTTTGGTTTTGAAAGTATTGATCGTCCTTATCAGTGAAGAACCATGTCTGTAACAGAAAAAAAAGATAGCTGTTAAAGTATGTTAACTATCGACATAAGTATAATATATTTTTGTACGGTTTAACTTTCGGTGCAATAAATAATAATCGTTTTGTAATAAAATAATCTTCACTCCATATAGCAGAACTCTATGGGAGGCAGGATTTATGGCCGTTAGTTTTTTACATTTCATTTAAGATCGTGCTTGGATCGCGCCTGATTGCACGTAGGAGCGTGATTGTTTACTACAAATAATCTCAGTTAAACCGCACGCAGTGCCCGAGTCGTAAAGATCGTTAATTTTTCTCCTTGACATTCAGCAAAACGATCAAAAAGAATCGATGAAGTTGTAAAGTCCAAGTTCAAGCAGGGTATCTCTATCGTGAAGAAGAGTTTGTAATTCAATTTTAAAATGAATGAATTTTAACATATACATTTTAAGTGATATTTTAAATCTCTTGGAATTATTTTAGATCACATAAAACATCTTGTTATATTGTTATAAATAAAGTTGGAAATATTTATCGCTAATTTTCATAACTAGAATATTATAAGGAATGTTTCCTCTAAATTTTATAAAGAAGTTTTATAAAGCCTCTTTCTCAGATAGGTGATATATCGTTATGCGAGCCAGGTGCAGGCACCTGTACTTTATATGATTTAATTCCAGAAGGCTTTCTGAAAGTAAGGTTTATAAAGTACTGAAGATCCCGACTAAGATGTCGTGAAAAAAGCTCGACAGTTCCGACGTTGAACTTCCGGTGAGAAAATATTTAAAAAAAAATAAAAAAATAAAAAAAAGCGTGTAAAGAAAGAGTGCAGCGAGTTGACATGAAGTCTGCTATCTGCAACGAAACAAAGAGCTCGAAATGACAGTGAAAGAGAGTGAGAGGGCAGAGTGAAGATAATCCGAGAAGGACTCATCAGCGTTCACAGAAAGAAAACTAATCCGCTAACGAGCCAACATGCAAAAAATAGTGACATTTGTGACGTCAGCTGCTGGCACTGAGAGTCGCGTTACATTGACATAATAAATTATATTAAGAGTCGTCCCTTGCATCATGTCTGATGAAGTGATGATGGATGGAATTCATGAATTTCTAGATAGTTTACTTTTTATAACTGATACAATCAAACAAGAAATTTTTCCCTGCTGACAATTAATTATTTTCAGCTCTTACCTATCAAGCAGGTGTGCGAAAATTCGTTTTGTCTTCATTAAAGAAAAAAGGGTCAAAACTGAACAGATAAATCGTTCGAAGGTACGCATAATCTCTCGAGAATATAGCGAACCTTAAGATTGCAGAGATACGTAGACGTGAAACTAAATAAACGGTGTAATTGACCACTTATCCGCGACCAGTACCGCCCCAAGCTCACCCTTCGAAAATTGGGGGCTGCTGGGTCCGAGTCATTCAACGTAATGACAACGAGTGGACCTCTGATCGACAGTCGAAGATTCCCTCTTTCTCTAATTTTTTTTTCCTAACAGGCGTTATTTTTTCAGAGACTTCTTGAATTCTTGTATCTCATTATACGTTTGTCCAATCTTGCCCGGTGACTTTGCATTTTCGTCACTAGTGCGGTTTCTTTGAATTTGACAACCGAAAAATCTTAATGAACAACAACTGGTTTATAAAGCTAGACCCCAGATTTAAAAATAATCGTGAGGTTTGGAGAATAAGATTTAAAAACGGTGTGAAGAATTAATCAGAAAGTCGTCTGCCTTGATTTTTTGCGATGAATCCAAACGTAAATTTAAATTAAAATTTCTTGAGTCGATAAGATATTGACATACCTCTAATTGATAAATACGCAGAAATTATTATACCGATTATTGCAGAAATTTTTTACGCCTACAAAATTTGTTTTCAATTCAGAAGTTTATTAATAAAATTGTTGGCTGTTCGAGACTAAAATTTTCACTTTCTCCGAGTAAATTGATGGAACTGAGCAAGTAGTTGAAGGATAAGAACTAAAGAGAACTTCAGTAATGATATTAATGCCCAAGGGTGGAAATCTGCCGTTAATACTTGCACGATCTGCAAGCCACGACCTGTCGTAAAAGCTAATGTTCCTTTCCAGTGGAGCGCATTATTAAAACAGGTATTAGTGTCGGTATTACGACGTACTAATCATCAAAACAATGCGTGACCTCTCTCACACCTGTATCCAATTTGGCGAGGAAACCTAACACCTACTAGCTACCTGCTCTGTCGCTCTTTCTCTCTTCTGATCTCTTTTATTCTTTTATTTTTTTGTTTTACTTTTTTACTCTCTGATCACTTCCCTCACCTCAAAACTTCTCCAGTTT
This sequence comes from Synergus gifuensis, assembly GCA_904066015.1. Taxonomy (NCBI): domain Eukaryota; kingdom Metazoa; phylum Arthropoda; class Insecta; order Hymenoptera; family Cynipidae; genus Synergus; species Synergus gifuensis. Next base: position 4,341,725 of record CAJFCO010000131.1, read on the forward strand.
GACTAGCCGTTAAAGATCCGTCAAAAGATAGAATCCGATGTCTATTCGCGCTTCAAACAAAGCTCAGTCACGATCATCCACCGCCCAATATGAATATATTGGCACAGATAAAAAGGCGGACCTAATCCGCCTTTTTGATTAAAAGAATTACACAGTCAAAAATGAAATTATTAAGTAGATGACAGAAAATTAGAACTCTTCATATCTAATAACTGTGCATTCATTTAGAATATCAATTAAGATCATACAAAGATAAATAGAGGGCTCTTACAAAGTGAGACAAAAACCCGATTATTTTAATTGAATTTCTTATGAAATTCGGAACTATAATTATTACTATTTGTGTAGGTAGTGTTTAATATCCTCAACTTTGACCAGATGACTATGTTCAAGGAGAGACTTATATAATTTGATTGGGTTGAAGTTTCAGTCGTCTGGTCTGACGAACATTTTTATTTTATATTTTTTTGCATTTATTGGATTAAGATATCAAAAAAATTCCCAAAATCATTTGATTTTTATTTATTTACTAGTAGAAATTTACTCGGCGTTGCCCGGGTTTTTAAGAAATTTCAAGGGATTTTATAGAGATGATTTCGGAGAATTTCAAGATATCTTAATGAACTTCAAAGGATTTTTAAAAGAATTCAAAACAGTTTAAGGATTTTCAAGAGTTTTCACAAGGTTTCAAGGGATTTTTATATTTAACAAAAGGCCGTTCCAGAGATTTTTAGAAATTTCTATAGATTTCACAAGATTTTAGTGATAAGTGATTGTAAGAAATTTCAATGGATTTTAAAAGAAATCAAGGGAGTTTAAAGATTTTCAAGACTTCAAAACAATTTAAGTGATTTTAAGAAATTTTAAGGAATTTATTCTAATGTGGAGAAAATCCCTTAAAATTACTTGAAATTCTTTAAAATATTTAAATCTTCTGTAGATGTCTTGAAATATCTTCAAATCTCTGGAAATATATTCAAATCTCTTAATATCAATTCAGACATCTTGAAATCTTGTGAAATCTCTGAAAAAATCCATTGATAACTCTTTTCAGCTCTTTTAAAAATCCCTTTCAATTCCTAAAAACAATCAGAATCTCTTAGCATCCCTTGAAATTCCTTAAAATTACTATAAATCTCTTAAAATCCTTTTATAATTTTTGAAATCTTATAAAATCTCTTGGAATTCCTTAATATTATTTAAAATCTTTTGCAATTCTTTAAAGTCTCTTTAAAATTCCTCTAAATTGTCTAAAATTGCTAAATACAAATTTTGGGTTTTGGGAACAGTGGAAACTTTTTCTATTATTATTATTCCAATAAATGTAAAAAAAATCGTCAGACTAGACGTCTGAAACTTCAACCCAATAGGTCATTGTCCTCGGACCCTCAAAAGTGCTATTAACATAAATTATAATCGCTTTTATTATTTATTGATTTCAATTTGAAAATTTAAGTTATGTAACAATGAACCATATAACATACACCCCATTTCGCCCTATTAATATTAATATTCTTGAGGAACTTAGAGATTCGGTGAACCTTGGCCTGACACGTATGAGATGCAAGGCGCAAGTGATAATAAAGCTTCGCTTAGAAGCACGCAAGGTGAGTCTGATGCACCTGGCAGTCTTTGCGAAACACAGAATACAGTCGTGATCCCGTTGGATTGGCAATGCCGGTGTATCGCTTAATTATCGAGGAAGAACGGATGAAAACGCGAGTCGGTTCCGCGGATAATGTTCAGGGACCCAACGTTGTTCTGGTCGCTTGCTAATGCAGTGGGTCGGAAGGTCGAAGGTAAGCCGTGAGATCTTCCCACGAGGCAAACACCGAAACGGCTTTATTATTTGCCGCTATATCTTCTTGCCGAAGAACCTTGCGCAAACTAGAGGATCCATTCTGGAAAATAACTCCTGTATTCGACCAACTAAGAATTAAGAGCCGCGTCACGATTTAATAAAAATTTCATGCGTATTATTCTAATCCTTGTAGCGATATTAAAAAATAGAAAATTTGAGTCAAAACTGAAACTATACCCTTGAAATTCAGTGCCGTTTATTCGCGACTCAAGAAGATTCCAAAGTCCCAATCTTCAATGCCAGTTGAAAAGTGAAGAAAAAGTCTCTACGTGATCTTAATTCAAGACCCACTTTCATCTTTCTAAAGTTCTTCATCCTAACACTTCAACTTCCGAAAGCATTCCTTCTTTCAAAATTCGTCACACCAGCCGAAACATCACAATACATTCATTCTATTTTAGCACCTCTACATCCAAATAAAAATCTCCAGGTTCAAAGAATCTGGCTTATTTCTAAAGGATGCTGCAATTGCTACCAGTATTCGTTGAGATTCCGAGAAGCATCGCTCTGGTGCTTTGGGGCCAATACACAATGCCCGCAATTAGTCGCGACTTTGAGATAATATCGAAGCTCTTCTTAAACGTAGAGTGGGGTACATTCAGAGCGAAATGGTACCTAATGTTTTTGTAGACAAGGGAGAATGAGAGTGAGGGAGTGAGAGGAAAAAAAGATAAAGAGAAGAAGAGGCCAGGGCGAAAGAGACGAACAAGGTGAAGCGTGTTCCCACGCCGCGGGCTCATCAAGTTCCGCGGGGCCTTACACATGGTCTCGTTGAACACACGCGAATCAACGCGAATGCACGTGAGAAAGTGTAAACACACGCACGTATAGGCAGATGTAAATCGCGCACAATTGGCCGTCTATTTCTCGCTGATCTCCAAAGGCTAGGGCGCCGCCGCCATGATCATCTCTGTGCCGATAACTTTTGCCCAGCTGACCACCTGTCGCTTGCAGGATTCTTCAGAGGTGCTGAAGGACATCGCACCTTGAGGCGATCAGACAAACGACCACTTAATAGACCCTTGGGGTATGGGGTCTTCTGCCCATCACCTTCCCGAACCTATTGCTCGTAATTGAACCAAAAAATTGATAGTCTATAACTACCTTTCAGCAATCAGAATCTTTTAGTTTGGAACGAAACCCTTGAGGATCCCTTTAAACTCCATGATCCAACCCTAACATCGTTTGCAAGATTTTGTTTCCGATATTGAGAAGATTAGAACTTGGAACAACTATAAAGACTATTATATTCAATCTGACAACTTTCCGTCAACCTATTAAAGACTTAGCACCTTCTACAACACCTAATAACGGGTGAAATTGCATCATTAAACGAGTTTGAGACCTAATTCAGGATGCAGTGAAATCTTGAAACGTTTCAGAAGAGAATTTTCTGGTTTAATCCTTGTGCTAAAAGCTTCTTATAGTGGTGACTATGACTCGGTGAAGCATAAACAGATCACGTGTAATCCATTAACCCGGAATATCGATGTTACCCGGACTGGATCGACAAATACAATCAAGCGTTGATTTGCTGTTACCGACCTGATCCTTGGCGAATTGGAACCACGTGCCGATGATCGCTGGCAAGCGAGGATGATGATAGTGACGGGTGGTCTTCACGCTGATAAAGACGTCGTCGAGATCAGTGGAAAATGGTGCCATTGTTGCTGTTGCCCCTAGCGGTGTCACTGCAGTTTCTTCGCCAGATGCTTTCGAAATTGGCACTTCAATAGCCAAGCTATTGTTAATTTCTTCCGAACCATCATCAGCCCACTGAAAAATAAAGAAATTTTGACGTTAATAAATTGTATTGAATCATGCTCGACTTTCTACATCAAGTTTTTATCAAAATGCAAATGATTTCTAACTTCAGTGGCACTAAAATTCAATTAACGATTTTATTGGTGTCATACCACATAATATTATTTTATGTATTAAAAGTAACATCTACTTTGTAAATAATTGTAAAATAAGAATTGTATTATGACTCCATCATCATTATAGTATAATGCAGTATTAGATATTTAAGTGCCTATTCCATTATAAGATTTTAGTACACTCGATACAGTCTAGACCAGACCACAAACTTCACGCTCTACTTCTTTAATCAACAGTGCACCTTTCTCCGCACTTACTATTCCATAAATATATGTATAGTTATTCACATTGTCAATGTATGTTAGTGCCAGCACTGAACTTCTAAAATGCGACAAGCTTAATCAATCCCACATATGGAGTCTAATTTCTAAGGTGTTTAGTTAATTTTTCGATATCAGTATCAGAAGGGTGAACCTATAGAGGGTTAAGTAGATGATAAAATTTTAGGTTTTTTACTGATTTTTTTTTTTTCTACTTAGGGGATGATTTGGGGTGATCCTAATGTGGTAGGAGCTTGAAACTGTTTTGTGTGTCTTTTGATATCGAATGAAACCATTTAGCGCAATCAGATTTTAGATCTTCTTATTTACAAAAAAAAAAAAATAATAATTTTTCGTTGACGTAAATGTCGAAAACTTCAGTTTTATTACTGCAATCAATCTATAAATTTTACAACGTTATTTTTCATAAAAAAAGACTTTCTTGCTTCAGCTGTTTCATTTGCAAACATATATATAACTGATAACAATAATCATCTCTTCCTACTTTCTGGTCTATTTATACATTTAAACCATTGAAGTTGAGTAATTTGAACATGTTAGCATATATAAATATGAACGCAAAAGATTGTTTAGTTACAGTTTATAAAGCTCGTTAAGAAACCAATTTTTAGTATCTATCTGAAGAAAAATGAAGAATCTTATTGGCAGTCTACTCCTTACGTTCTTATTGTTATCTTTACTGAATTCTATTCGTAAGTATTTTATGATATTAGTATTATTAATATTAATTAATCTTCTGCATATATTTCTAATAACTTAGGTGGAGAGTGTCTGGCAGCTCCGGCCACTCCTTACTTTGAATATATGTATACTGTATTCTCTGCAATAATAAATCAACATTTTTATCTTTCATAATTGTCGCAAAGCATAATTTTGAAGATCTGGACTCATATCTCCAGTCTAGATAATATTTTGATTATTAAAGTGTCGTAATGAGGCTATTGTTCCAATTTAAAAAAAACCTTAAACTTCCACTTTCTTTTTGCAGAACTGGGTTCAGGAAGTAGTGATGGTTATGAGTCTCCTCCAACTATAATCCAGAGAAGAGTTGCTAACCCCAGAATGGGTCAAGTTATACATCTTCCAAATGGAGGTCATTATGTTTCAATCTCAAATAAAATGATATTATACAAATATGATTTAATTACACTCATTGTATACATAAAGCAAATTAATTCAAACGGTCAAAAAAGTAGAAGTGTAGTGCATCCACCTCGAGTACCAGGTTAATATATTAAATGAAAAAAAATACATGTTTGTAAATTGTACACCTAATATGCTTGAATAAAATCTCTATTCACGAAAACTACTCCTAGATATTTTTTTTTTTTTTCTTATGTGTATAGAAAGATTCTTTTCTTTTTAATTTTGCCACACGCGAAATTTTTAAAAATATGATGCAAATTTAAAAAAAATTCACAACTAGATCAAACATCGGCCCAAAAACATTCATTACGACTTTAAATTTGAATCAACGAAATTCTAATGATTCAAATTAAGAGAGTGATTGGCTTTTAAATGATTTTTGAAGTTATACGAAATAAAACTAAAAATAAAATAAATAAAATAGTTTAAAATAAAAAATCATCAACTATACTCAATTACATATATATTAAGTAATTACATTATATTTAAGTAATCTATACGTGACTAATAAAATTTTATAACTTTGTTTTTTACAAAAGAATACTTTCTTGCTTCCGCTATCTCATTTGCACACACACATATATAACTGATAACAATATTCATCTTTCCCTATCAGAAGATAAGGAAAGATGAATATTGTTCAATCCCTGCCTTCTGTTTATACATTTAAACCATTAAAGTTGAGTAATTTGAACATCTTAGCATATATATATGAACGCAAAAGTTTGTTTAATTACAGTTTATAAAGCTCGTTGAGAAACCAATTTTTAGAATCTATCTGAAGAAAAATGAAGAACCTTATTGGCAGTCTACTCCTTACGTTTTTATTGTTAGCTTTACTGAATTCTATTCGTAAGTATAATATGATATTAGTATTATTAATATTAATTTTCTGCATACATTTCTAATAAATTTATACTGTACTCTCTGCAATGATAAATCAACATTATTCTAAATTTTGTGCTCCGCAATTTTTCGATAAAATACATAGTAATGCCAGCTTCACGTTAAGCTCGAACTCCCAGTCACAGTTACCATGAAATTTTTCCAAAAGATAATTGCCAAATATTGACTAATTATTCAATTGTTAAAATGACGTAATAAGGCTATTGTTCCTATTTACAAAAACCTTCAACCTCCATTTTCTTTTTACAGAACTGAGTTCAGGAATTTTACATGGACGTACTGATATATCTCGAGGTATAAGCCAGGGAACAATTTTCCCCAGAACGGGTCAAATTATACATCTTCCAAATGGTGGTGTTTATCATTCAATCTCAAATAGACCGATAATATACAGATATGATTTAATTACTCGTATTGTACATATAAAGCAGAAAGATTTAAACAATATAGAACGTAGAGGCACAGTGTCTCCACCTCTAACACCTGCAGTGTTAAATAAATAAATCAATTTAATAAATCAATTCAATAAATCAATTTAAAAAAGATACATATAAATAAATTGTATACTTAATATGCTTGAATAAAATCTCTATTCACCTACATATTTCATTTTTTCTTTCTTATACGTATAGGAAAGTTTTTTTCTTTTTAACTTTGCCTCGCACGAAATTATTATAAATATGATGTAAATTATAAAAGAATTCACAACTAGATCAAACATCGGTCTAAAAAAATTTATTGAGACTCGCCTACAAGCTGTTGATAACTCGTCAAAAAATAATTAAGACTTATTGAAAATATTTCAGATGCACTAATGCTTAAAACAATCTAAAATTTTTTAACTCTCATTAGTGATAATTTTTCATCATCGCGAAACGAATAGTTTTAAAAAAATGAAAATTAAGGACAAATATGACACTATAAAGCTTTCTCTATGATATGAGGAAGCAAAAATAAGAAAAGTTTTTTGACGACGAATAGATTTTAGTTTTTTGGTATTTGTAAAAAGCTCAAAATTATTTAAAGATTGCAGAAAAACTATGTGAAGCTTATTTTATCATAAAACCGATAAAATCATTCATTTTAAGAAGTATCTGAGAAAAGAATATTAAACACGTTTTCTGAGGAACGTGTTTCCTCTTGAATCGCAAAGAGCGTCGTGACAGCGACAGAGAAAGAGCTAGCGATAATTACCCTGCCTTTCTCTACTTCCCTTGCCGCGTGACAGTGACTAATTACGTCTAGTATTAATGCATAAAAGATGGGTCACCTGGCGTGGTGCAACAGCCTGATAAAGAAGGATGGTGGCATACGCGGTGGCGAGAATGAGGGCCAAAGCCTGAAGGCCTCGTCTCATTGGTAAACCGCGAGGCATTATTTTCGCGCTGGTGGTGCCGACGGTACCGGCGCCAACCACCAGCACTCGGTCCTCCCGGAGGACCTGTGCCCCAAATTTCCTGCCCTTTTCCTCCACCGATTTTTCTTGCCAATCAAGCGTCAACAGCAACCACTCTGCATCGTTGTCCACCCTCTTCTTCTCCTTATCAGAAAATGCACCGGTCATAACAGTCGCCGATCACCTATACACAAGCGATCCGTATCCAGCAATCTTCAAATTTTGGATCTTCGAAAAACCCAAATTAAGAGTCTTTCCTTTTTTTAAAGAAATTGTTTCCTTTTACAGCAAATACACTTCACTCACTTAGCAATATGTACCTCCTTATCGAAATTTCATGATCTCTCAAACAATATCATAGTTTCTAATATAGAATTCTATAAATTATTTGAAGTAATTAATTATTCCAGAAATTACTTTCACTTATTTTGAAAGACGTACTTTCAGGAAATATTTGTTTTTATTGGGTTTAGAGTGTTACCTTGACGAACCCAACAAATCAGTAAACGTATTTTGATTTCAGAAATATGTAAGATATTTTTGAATTGGAACAAAACACTTTTTCACTATTCAAAACTGGTGGAATTTTTAGCCAACAGTTTTTAGTGTTTTAGGAGTGAAAATCCGCGGGATAATATCGACCACGTGACACGCAAAGAGCAACTCAAAATACGAAATACGCAGGCCACACGACGCATACACACTACCTGCTCGGCAGCCGGACAAACCACCGACTGAACACATGGACTGCTCATGCGGCTCATGCCATGACTGTACTGTAAACACCGCCATAGTAGGTGGTTGCATTATCGCGGAAGGGGAATTTAAAGAAGAAGGGGCCGCGCAGGGCTGTAAGATAAGCACTGGTTTAGAAGGAGGGACAATTTAAGCGTAAAATATTATATGCCTATTGTATCTCTAAATATATCCCTATAATATTTTCATGAATAATTATGAGACATTTAAAGGTGTAGAAAGGTTGGAACCCTCATAGCTAGCAATGAGGAAGCTTTTGAATGAAAATCCTCTTGATTGACAGTGGATTTTCACTAATTGAAATCGATAGATAGATAGAAAAAAATTACTAAGAATTAGTCGAATTTCACTGATTCAAATTTAAAGGTGCTAATTAATTAATTGAAGAGTTACCGTATTTGTTTATGTTCCTTTTCAATAATAAAATCATTTATAACTTTTTAAATATAATTATAGTTCGTGGGGTACAGAGAAATCCATGAATTCACGATAACCTGGAAAAAATAAATCATTTTAATAAATATACCTGTTATACTTGTTCAATAAATAGCAGAAAGTTTAAAAAAGCAAAGAATTAATGGGACTTGTTGACAAATTTGCAATAAACCATGATTTTCCAGTTCCTTCTGATTAAAATTACAATTTTTTTTTTGTTCAAAAATTATTTCCAAAATGTAACGAAACTGTAAAAGTTAAATTGAATCTTTTGGAATTGGTAATATATATTTGGTTTTAAAATCAATAAGTTTTGTTAAGTTACTTTTTGATCAAAAAGTAAAATAGGCCACCGATTCTCAACAGATTCATCTTAATTTCGAATATAAATTTAATAAACTCCCCCACTTGCAAAATATTTAAGGTTATATTTAATTTTATAATAATAATGATAATAATGTGAAAATTTAAATTGAAATTCTTACTCTTACCATTTTAGAAATAGGTTGTATTAAGACCTGATTTATTTATAAGTATCATAATAATTGAGCATTTTTCAAATTCAATACCTAATTATGAAAAAAATTCTTATAAATCATATACCTTTGCTGTAAAATTTGAATCGTTCCTAATCGTTTTCATTTCTCTATATTTTCTATACTAATAGACAGCTGGACCTTACTTAATAAATCTAATTGTTTTTTACTTTCTTCCATAAAAGATTCATTATATAAAGTTGCACTTAATCAATTATAATAAACGAAACTTCATGGATCCAATCGATCCTAAACAAAGAAGACAAAAAACGACATTAAAATTTAACGGCTTTTCTTCAAATGCAACATGAACATAGTCACATACCATTTGAAATTGTAACGCAGTGTGGCCAATAGTCAACATATCATTCAGTAAAAGAATAACTATCGTCGAGTAGTAAAATTTTCAAAAATGAATCTTAATCTATATAATGTAAATGACATTTTCTACCAAAAAAAGGGATTTTTAAAATTCTCTGCGTTCTTCTTGCTCAATTTTCCATTTTCCCTGACTATATATATACTATTCTTTAAGAACTTGAAATAGAATTCAAATTGACAGTGTTGCCAATTCCAAAATGGTCCGAGTTTTTCCCACTTATTTAAAATTAGTGAAATTACCACTTATTTTTTACAATTTATTATTCATAACAAATTTTTGACTTCTCTATGATCTCTAAGGTTTTCACGACTTAAGGTCACCTTGTACATTTTTAAAAAATTGAAGAAAGAAATTATGTAAAAATCTTTCCTTTACACAATATAGACACAAATTATGGAAAATAATTATTTGACGAACGAATAAAATTATCATCTCCTTTTTTTCTATAAAACAGTAACTTTAAGAATGCGTTTGAAATCTTATTTCAGTAGTTTAATAAGATATTTACATTTTTTACATCACATCACTATCCATACTTTATCGTGTAGGAAAAATTACAACGGACAATTGTAAGTACTGTTTACATACATGCTTATAAATATATATTCACCTGTATATCATGTTTTGTCGCTATTATGGACTAAAACCTTAAACAAATATTTCATTGGTGAAACTATAACGAATCTTAGTATTTTTAAACTGAGATCTGAAGTTATAATTTTTTGTAACTGATTTAAACACGAAATTATAATCCATGAGAGATAGATATAAATATTAAAAATAAATATTTGAGATCTGGATTATTGTTATTATCATCATGAGCAACTGTAACGCTGCCGAAAATTTAATTTTTTGTCAAAAGTTGATAAATGGTACGTCATCATATTCCATTCACGTAGATTTTCGTCTCAAAAGAACTATGCTATTATATAATTTAATGGCAGGTCCGAGTCGCAAACCAAGCAATTTTATTAAATCTTCTTGAGTCAACATTAAAAACGCTTCACCATCAATACTCTGTAACAAAAAAAATCAAAGTATCAATATACCAATTGTGTACGATATTTAAGTTATCCAAAATTTATTAATTTATAAATTGAAATAATTTATAATTTTACTTTCAGTGTATCTTCAATTTCACTTACATGTTTCCTGAAAATCGTGCCAACATCCTTGCAGTTGGGCAGATTTTGAATGAACTTGATCACTTCTTCGTTCGACCAACGACGAGGATTGCCAGTTTGTTTAGCTACGACTCTATTCAAAGCACTGCTATGCTTCTCCCAGATATGAGGCACGTCTGGCCGAGGATTATATCCTGGATTGTATACCGAATGATATAACTCCAACCTTAATTGCTTATCTGGTATATTTGGAGCGTAATTTATAGACGAATCCCCCAAACCAGAATTGGAACGAGAAAAGGTTGGCTCTTCAGAAATATGTCGTCTGAAAATAATTAAAGGAGAAATTAATACACTGTCTTAAAGAACTATACTCAAAGAAAAATATAAGAATTCTTTTCAAATTACTTTTTCTTGCGCTTCTTCGTGGGTTCATCATCATCAGTTTGAACATCACTGTTCATTTGGCGATATTTACCAGACCTAGAAAATAAGAGTGTTTTTCAAATTCAAGCTTGAAAGTAATTAAAGCAAAGTGAATATTTTTAATGATGAAAAATTACCTTTCAGAGGTTTCAGACTTTTCATTCTTATCGGAATCTATATCTTCATGTTTAATTGCAACTTTCTCGAATTTGAATGATTTATTGTCTTCGAAAATGTATTTGTCAACTTTTTCCGATTTGTCTGTTTTAATTTTATCAGTCTTTTCTACTTTTGGCTTCTCCAAGAAATCATCATCATACTCGCAAATTTCGTGTTTTCCATTCAGTCTATCGGAAATTATTCTTATTTTTTGTAGATTCTGCTGAGAATATGGGCAGCCAGAAGGAGAATTGTGCGTGGCAAATTTCGGACCCTTAATGTGACCTATACCTCGACAGCCATGAGTTCCACACTCAATACTCAAATTGTCAGGCGCTACGACAACAGCGAGAATTCGATCAGTGTTCTGCGGCTCTTTAAGTTCAAAAGACAAGAAAAATGTATTGTTACATGTAACATACTTCTTATCAAAAATCGTAATGCTGTCAATATTCCACGAATGTCTTTTTTAAAAAGTATTAGAAGAAAATTTGAAAACTGTTTTGGAAGTTTTAATCTTGGCTTTAAACTGCAAGAGCCGTATTAAAAAATATATGTATATACTGACAACCACACTGAGGCGGCATTATTAGTACTGATGAAATGTAAATATAAATATTTTAGGATCTAAATTTTATGTAACAAATTACAATTAATCAGTAAGAACATTTTTGACTCAAATATTAACTTACTTAGTGGAGGTTCCAAAGGATGTGCAGTTTTAAGGCACCAGCCCATTGGATGAATATCGGTAGAATCATCATCAACCCAGTAAGCATGATTTTCTGGCCATCCATCGAAGCGTATTTTCAACCTGTTTAAAATAATATTTTATACTCCGAATACTTCAAAAACAAATATAGATAATTAAGAAAAGAAATAACTTCTTTTTGACTATTTACATATGATCTTTTACGTCTTCGACTGTTGCCACTCGAATCAACTGTGGAACTCGTTTATCCACAGCTTCCAATTTCATACCGCGCTTGAATCCACAGGGTGATCTCTGCTTAAAAGCTCGTGCAGGTGCAGCAGTAGACTGTGTTTCCCTCAGATAAGCATCCCACGTAAAAGATTTGGCATCTTTATAATCTGATGGTGAAATAAATAAAATAAGATAGGATAAAATAAAATAAGATTGCTTGAGAATCAATTATTTTTAAATGACACTCACTATTTGGCGGAGTTAAACTGTGTCCATTGTGATGACACCAGCCTACGGGATGAATGTAAGGTGAGCTGGCGTCAGCCCAATAATCGTAAACTTCATCCCAGGAATCAAAATGAACAAGAATCCGAGAATCCATAAGTCCTGCAATGCTGGCGACGCAGACGAGCGATGAGTGTTTTCTATCTACAGCCTCCAGTTTCATTCCTACTCGGAAGCCAGTCGGAAAGAGGGACTAATAACGTAAACAGAAACTTATAAACAAATTTTTCTGAAAAAAAAAGACAAAAAAAATACTTCTTTCAGACATACTAACATTTTTGTTCGAGAATACATTTTTTGGCGCGGCATTTGCTTTGCAAGTTTTGAGGTATGCATTCCAGTTAAAATTGGTAGCGACATAGCCTTTCGGTGGATCTAATCGATGTTTATTTTTCTCTGCCCAGCCTACTGGAAATATATCCATACTGTCAGCGTTAACCCAGAAGTCGTAATTCTCTGCGTATCCATCGAAATGTAGCCTTATCCGGTAACCTGAGATATTCAAAATGTAGAATTTTAGATATTACAACTTTGGAGTTAAACTTTGAAATCTACAAATTTAGATTTTTTATAGAAACAAGTGAAAATCAAATTGCAAGAGAATACATACCGACTACTTCTACGACAGTGAGGACGCAGTAGCGTGAGGGATGTTCGGGATCTATTCCTTCGAGCTTCATACCTACTTTAAACTGATTCTTGGTGTACGGAAAAGGATCCTTAAATAATTTTACTGGCGCAGCCTTAGCTTTGGTATGCTCCAGATATTTTGCCCAAGAAAACCCTAACTTGCCAGTCTGCCATGGAAACTAAAAAAAAGATGATATTGTAAAATAGACCCATTGCAAGAATACAATAAAATTAGAATTAGGGTGGTTACTCAAAATTATTAGTTACTATTTAGTTATAGAAATAATTTTTCAGTAATTCCTACCTTCGATTCAGATGTGTCCTCCTGACTTTCGTCATCGATTGTCGAAACAACATCTTTCGAATCCTCATCCGTCTCATATTTTACTTTGTCTACAAATTTATCATTAGACTTTTCATCCCCATCTTTTGGCTTTTGTTGCTCATTTAGCATTTTTCTGCGTTTTCGTTTAGCTCGCAATTCCCTAAGCAAAAAATAGACATAAGAATGAATTCACAATATTAAAATAATCGTAGCTTATAATTAAATAAATAAATGAAAATCGAATAATAGGCCAATACTCACTTCAAATCTTTATCTTTACGAATCAGCATTTGTTTCTTGGCTTCTATTATTTCTGTACAGGAGGGACCACATGAGATAGGACTTTCAAATTCTGCTGCCAAGCCATGACAGCCACAACTTTCGCAACAATAAAAAGTATCAGAAGAAACAGCGCGACTTTTTCTATCATCACCTGAAAAAAATTATTTATTAGATATAAGCACATTCACTCAAAGAAAAAGAAATTAGATGACAAGACTTACCCTTTTTCTCAACAATGACGCTTACAGGACTGGCCTTTGAAGAATTTTGACTGAGGTATACATTCTCCTTATCACCAGTACCATTTTCTTTATCCTGTTTGTTATTCTCGTCTTGATCAACTAATTCCATTAAGCCGAATTCATTCACGCAAAACTGTGGAAGATGAACATTATGACTAAACGTAGACTGTAAATAGAAACTCATCATCTCATTGTAAATATAATAAAATAAGAGGAACACTAAACTCGCAACGAAATTAATAAAAATTTGAAAAATAAAAATTATTAATTACCTTTAAACTACTTCCAGGCAAAGATCCAACACCGTCTTTCCAATTCAAGGCCTTTGTAGCATCAAAGTTAGGTTCAGTCTGATTGGAAGAGTTCACATTATCTTTCGACTCATCTCGTTTGATAACTTTAGGTTCCGCTTTACTGTCTGATGAGTAATTGACATTGCCGTTGTTCGGAGTTTTAATTAGTTCTATCTTAATATCATCATCCACCGCAGACTTTAATTTTGCAGATTTATCCTCACTAGGGACGACTTTGATTAAAGTTATATCATCATCGTTTTGCACTTTTTTGTCTTTGTCTTGTTCGGAGTCAGGGCTGCTTATAGAATAACTAATGTCCACTTCCTGAGGCGATTTCGGGAAGCTCTGTTTCTTCATTCTCTTTTCACCTGATCCGCGAAGAATGTTGCTAATAGTTTTCTTCCGCTTCTCCGGAGGGTTGATATCTTCTTTTTTGTTTGGAATTGGTGTTATAACAGCAGAGTCCGCGTTTTCAGTTATTTTTATACTATCACTCAAGTGTTCTTGTCTTCCTCCTTTACCTAGAATACTAATATTTGTGATCGGATGCAAGGGAGGAGGATGCGTTCCTGAGTTTGTAGTTTTTGACTCTCGCAACACTGGAAATGCAAAGAGATTTTTCCTTAGAATCTAAACTAGCTTGGACAAAATAATACTTTATGACTCGAACTTTAAAGTAAAATTGTACTACTCTAGCTAAACTTACCAGTAATTGAGCCGTTATCAGTGCCAATTTTACCATTGTTAAGTTTAAGGTTTAGCATATTCTGTTTCGCAGAGGTTTGTTGTGGAATGTTAACAGGCAGCAGGAGATTTGTCATGGACTTATTCAAACGACTTTGAGTTGCAACAGACGAACTAGTTGAAGATGAATTCAACTGCGATAAAACTGGTGTTATAACCAGCTTTGGCTTATTAATCTGCGTAGTTGTTAGTCCACCTACTTGTAAAGGAAAAATACATTTTAATGTATTCGACCTCGAAGAATAGACTAGATAAATTTAAAAAGACAATATGCACTATATATTTCAAGAAATTAATCAAAACAGGTGTGCAAACTTTTTACTCGGTTCGTTCATAGTTAATAGAAAGTAATAAAACATTTTACAAAAAATGGATAAGAAAGAATTGATAGTCATATTGATGGTCTGTGCAATCACCTGCTGGAATTACAACTGATTCTCGAGTCTTGTTTGGCTTGATAATCGTTCCGAGATATGCAAAAGTGTGCTTTCCCGCCTGAGAATGAGTCGGATTTCCTTGAGAAGTATTTAATGGAACGATTTGAGCAGTGGGTGTATTCGATTTTCGAACTAATATATGTTTTTGACCTTGATTATTGGTTGTTGCAGTCACAGTATTAATCGGTCGGTGAATAACTATGTGCTGCTTATTTTGCGAAGAGGCCACCTGACTAGGTCCTTGAATAAATAATTTATTTTGTCCAGATACAATCTGAAAAAGAAATGAGAAATATTGCTATAAATTTCATTTTAATAGTTTTTCGCTGCAGTCATTGTTGCTTCAAGACGTCTTGAAATTAAGCTCTCAAGTTTGATAAAAATCTTAGGAATAGTAAATGATAAAAGAAACATAAATGTTTGTATAAAATATCCTAAACTAACCTAGACAAAAAAATAGGAGTAAAAATTATAAAGAGAACTCTAAAGTTTGCATATAATTCAGATATATTAAAATTAATTTAATAACAAAATTTACTTCTGGATAAAAATTTTGGCTTACTTTTCAAGCTCCACACTTTCATACGGACGAAAAAAAAAACAAAAAAAAAACAAAAAACAGAGAACATAAATATTGTAATTTTAAATACAAAATACCTTTATAAAAAATTTGCGCACAACCAATTTACGGAACAGAAATGTTTTTATAAGAGTTGTGATAAATTAAAAATAGTTATTGAAAAAGAGAGAAAAAAACGAGAAGCTGATTCACAAAAGTTGCACCTTGCACCAACACGATAAAGTAAATTTCACTGATACTAATAAGTCCCACGACTATAACAACAAATATTTAAAAATAATCGAATCATTTACAAAGACTCATAAAAAATTTAAAGACATATTTCAGATTATAAAATAAAATAAACAGCCTCAAAAGTACTTAAACAGTTTCGTGAACTATTCTGTTTATGCAACTATGAAGAGAATTGGGTTAAAACTACTTGAAATATAAAGCGTCACGTCCGCCGTGTTCGAAAAGAAAATGCAATCGATATAGTATATAAAGAATTGTTTACAATTACTATAATTTTTCTTATTACAATATTAAGAAGGAATATAATTAAGTCAATAAAGAATCCCTACCTCTACAATCTCTACATCGTGAATTAGAAGTGAATCTGCCAACACAAATCTATATTTAATATGAAGAGATGCACTCACTGTTACCAACACTAACACATTAATTAATAGGGCTTCAAGGACTGAGCACGTGTTCAATACAAACTAAACATATCTGAAGAACGGTTACTTTCACTATAATACTCTACAAATTCCAAAAGAAAAAATCTGCCTATATGTATTTGAAATACACGGCAGAAAAAGAGGTTATATTTTACTATAATTATATTAGTTATATTATAAACGCTATATAGATAAACGCAATAGTGGTTCTCTGAAACTGGTTACTTTATATTTTATTTTTATCATCCGAAATGTACGATAAGAGCAAGAAATATAAACCTTTTTGGAGTAGGAAATTCACACTAAGAAAACCAAGAATACGAGAGATTTTTTATATAGACCTTATAGACTAATCTAATTAGCGATGACTAATAATCCACGCGCACGAAGCAAAACTTCTACATACTTCTATTTTTGTTTAAAGACAAATTCTTTTTTATTTAATTAAAAAAAAAGGAGTAAAATTTGTTTTAGTAAATGAATACCTGAAATTCATTATGTATATGAAATCTAAAAGATTAAAATAATAATTAAAATGGACTTTTTAAAATTGATTTTCAAAGGAGATATTGGTATTTGTCAAGATTGGACTTGCCTGGTTATTGACAGGATGTATAATAGCTGCAATCTGTGAAGCCGAAGGTGAAACCATAGCTTGATTCCCAATTGTTGTCTGACCACTTCGCAATTTTCCATGGGGGAAAAAAAGTGTCGTTGTGGTAGGCAAAATATGTGATGAATTTTCAATAGGATAATTTCCAATATGATCATCGTCGATATCGTCTACAATTATTTCTTCTTCCATTCTAGCAAGAGATATTGACATTTTCTTCCGCATAGATCAGGAAAACAGTTCTCCAAAAATTTTCATTAATTTGTTTCCCTAAAGATCAACAAAACGAATGGATTATGAATTTAAAAGATTTTAATTTTCATAAAATAATTGCTTTAAAATTGATACTATAACGAAAAAAAAAAACTTTTTAAAAATGTATACATATTGTATTAAAAATTATAAATTATTACTTCAAAATTAAAAACAGGAGTAATTAAAATTATTCAAGTTTTAAAGATTTTATGAGTCATTTAGGTCGGTAATATAGGGAAACTGTTATATTTCCAGAACGCTGCATTATTGACGCCAAAAACCCACCTGACAGACGTAATATCTTCTCATATAAAATTTAACATCAAAACTAAAGCGTATTTATGTTATTTTCTGTAAAACACTATATCATCTTTACGTAAAATGAATTCATTGTACAAAAATCGGTCGTACAACACTTCTTGATTTGTATATAAAAAAATATATAATCTCTTTTACATTTTACAACTAAACAACAGCTCGTGTTTTTAGATTTCAAATTTAGCGCCAAATTAACATCGACAAGTTCGTGAAAATTTCGGCAGTTCCCAGTTTCGCGAAAATGGGAATAAAAAAAAGAATTGTATTATTACAAAAGTTTTCTATGAAACAATAATTATAATAAAATCACATTCACAAATCAGTTCAAAGATTTTTCTAAAATGTTTCTCATCCATTGCAAACCGACTCGTTGTACGGTACTGAACAAACGATCGGTTTTTCTTTGCAAAGAAGGAAATAATGTATTTAAAACTGAAGCTCTTTCTTTTAAGTGCGAGTAAAAAGGTAGCTCCACGATTTTCCGGATCTTTACAACTTGTCAAAACACGAGAAAAACTGTAGTCTTTTAACAAAAATGTACACCCGTCGTTTAAGCGTTCCGTAAATACATACCGCAGACCGCAGTACAGTTAATCTCCGCGTGGGGGTCGAAAACGACAAAGGACAAGTTAGAACGTTAGAAGCCGATGCTTATTGGTCAATAGAGAGGTACCACGTGACTCAATACGAACATCAGCCAATCGGAAAATTGCTGGAAGTGTCGTAATTTCCGGAGCATTCCTTCTTGTCGGTCAACACGAGATTGTCGTTTGAAATAATGAAATTTATAGTTCGTTTCAAGTAATCGAATTTATTGATTTTTTGGGTTCGTTTTTGAGAAAAATGAGCATAAATTAATTCTTTATTTCTACAGAATCAAAAGCAATAAGATTTTGGTAGGAAAAGTACCTTGTTGATTCTTACGATTCCTACCAATGAAGAGTTTTTATTCAGAATCAGTGATAATATATTCCATAAAAATAATTTAATCTTCTTTTTTGGTGTAAGTAATGTGGATGTGGGAAAGAAAATACTACCAAAATACCACTTAAAAAAAAGGAAAACATTTTTAAACCTAACCTAGCCAGTTATGCGTGGTCCGAAATTTCTGGCGCCAAATTCAAATTGGAATGAAATAGATTCTAGACTATTCCAGGTTAAAGAAGTACATTTACATTAGCTGTCAAAAACTTAAATTCGACAGCTCTTGTATTTTTAAAATGTTGAGTTTTTAATTATTTCATAGCATTTATCAAATTGCTAGAAAACAACTAACTGGCAACACAGAATACTTAAAAAATGAACAACGCATATGTATACGTTCTCCAGAAATATTGGTTCAAATTCCGCACGTTCCGCAATCTAAACATGAAACATTCTGGAATAAAACGAACTTTTCTTCGAATAACAAAAAGAGCATCTTACAAAATAATCAAGCATCACTATAATGTTAACTGTGTCAAAAATTGTAGAACACTATTTTTAACTGATTTATTTTTTCATTATAAGCAGATTTTGTTATCCAATAACTCCAAAAGTAGAAAAAGAAAACGCTCACCCGGCGATACACGATTTTTATCGATTAAAATGCTGCTCTGCCCTTTTTTTGTTTTTAAGGTCAAAATTCAACATTGTTGACCAAACAAAAAAACTTTTAAAGCATTACAACAATAACTACAGGAAATACTATTATACAGATTATTAAACCCCGGTAAATAGAAAATCTTAATATTCTTTTTTCTCATATTTTATTTGACAGTAAAAAGTAAAAGTGAAAAATGTTAATTATTAATATGCAATAAAGTAGCAAAACTGTTACACAATATTGTCAAATTGTTTTAAAACATTTTTTTTATATATCCGTTACTTTACATTAACTTTTTAAATACTTTTGTCTTATTAAAAAGTTCTTTTTTAAAAGTATTGGAAAGATAACTATAAATATTAGAATAAAATCTCAGTAGTTTGTATATACATGTATAGTAAAATAGATTTTTTGCAAGTCTGCTTCGTATCAGATACAGATAATATTACTCTAATAGTACAAAAGTTATACATAAAATAAACAAATTTTATAAAGATTCGTGTGAAATCAATAATGTATTATAATTGGACAGCAGAAAATATATTTATAAATACACATATATATAAATTATTTATAAGAAATTATACGTGCGTTACGCATTTCAGATATATATACTTACAGCAGAAAATATGATTTCGGAGAAATGTTGGTCTAACGTATCTTGGGTGAAAATTTTGTTAAATTACTGAGAAGAAAATAAGTTTCCCGACTTGTTTCTGGGAACCTCGAATACAAAAAGATCTTTTGTTTTAAATTCCACTTTTTACACTAGAACTGATCAACGAATGTATAAGAAATAATATTATTAGAAAATCACGTTTTAAAGTTGTCAGTCGCCATCATATGAGTATCGAAAAGGATGTAAGGAGACTCTATTCAAAGAGCGCTTGCGCTTTGCGCTATATTGTATATTGCGCTATACTATTGTAAAGCTTGTTCACATTCAACAGGGCATGGTCGTGTGTGCAAAGCTTTAGCGAACCAATTGTGTGTAATTAATAATTATACAATACATATTATAGCGGAATACAGTGTATCGTAAGAAAAGAAAATCTTTTATGTATTATAATTTGATGATATTATTACATATAATGATATGCACGACATCGCCGCTTTGCGCCTTTTTAGTACACAATAGTACACCCATGAACTTTTACAGTGGCGTAGAAAAAAAATTGGGAAGACCGATTTCTGTATGAAAAATAAAAACAAATCATTTTCAGCATCTAGAACTTGCTTAATCAATAATTACCTTTTTTTATTTTATTCACGAAAGTTCGTAAAACATTATGGAAAGATATGAAAAACCTTATTTTCAGAAAAATTTTATGTCTAATATCAACAATTTTATTTTACGTGGACGTAACTTAAAGATTATGTTTCTAAAACTACAGTTACATCAAGTTACATACATTATACACGAGTTACACGACGGTAACGATATGTGTTACTAGTATAAACAATTGATGTACAACGTAAATGATTGTTTCAAATTCTTCTAAGTTATTATTTAATCTAACATTTAAATATAAATCATTTTTAAAAAATATCATTGATTTAAGGAAGAAAAAGATTAAGATTTTAATAAGTAACGACCTGAGAGGGCGCTTATCTTTCTAAGTACACCCCTGAAAAATAAAAAAAAATCTGCTCCAAATTTCATTGTTTCAAACAATTAAACAAAAACAACTCTTCAACGTTGTTAGGTTATTAATACAGATTACGAATAAATTTTATTATTTCATTGAATGAATTTGTTTAAATTGTTTAAATCTGATAGTCGAAAATTTGAATTAATATTTTGATTGAGTCCACCTGCGTCGCTATAGTGCGCAACAATGGCCACAATGGCGTAAAAGTATCCGTAGTTTCGGATGGTTTCGGGTTTCAGATTTAGAATTTCAGAAGAATTTAGTTTAGTTTGTTAGTTGAGCGCTATCAGCTGATGCCAATTGGTTTTCTTGATACACTTTTCACGCTTTTGATTAATCATAACATTCGTTAAAAGACAGTTTATTCGTGCCTGGGTCATAAACTGTGATGGTTTAACGAGTTTTGACAGAATTTGGAGGAACGTTACGACGTAATATGTTGATTTTCGTTTCTCATGTGCAGTCTAGTGCAGAGTGTTGTCAAACATCCATTATCGTATACAATTATATTAAATTTTGACCTGGTAAGAAAGTTATTTTTACTTTCACGCACTGTAGCCTCTACATTAGTTTGTGCTGCACACGATTTTACTTTTCAAAGCGAGACAATTTTAATAGACGCTTTATGAGATCCATTCCTGGAAAGAAATTTGTGCACTTTAAAAAAAAGTCAATAAAAGGCTACATATTATGTTCAGTGACAGCTAAATGAGAGGCTGGTTCATAGATGTATATCGCATATACATACATATATTTTATATATATATGTATAGAAAATCCCCGTTTTCTAAATGAATTCAAATGAATTAACTATATATATTGTATATTAGTTCATTGACATCCAACATTTTTTTTCATTTAAAAAGTAGCTTTGATTCAACAGAAAGAAATCTTTGTTGTGTACACATGATACATGATTGGATAATAGGGATAATAGTAACAGACTTTGACCCCAGGTCTCTTTTTTTACCTTTAGCAATACTATAAAAAATCCTATTTAAATTTCCATTCCGCCCGTAACTATTTTCCTTAATAAATCACTGCAATTCTACGATTTTCCTAGGAATTTCTGTTGACTTATAAAGGAATTTCACAAGAAATATATAAAATTACACTAAGAATCATTGGAGATAAAATATCACTAATTCCTATCCTAAAATTTGCACGAAGATTACATTCTGTATTACTCTGAACGCGATTTTCCAAAATTTTTATAAACGTTTTAAATTGTTTATATACTACTTTCCATTTCTATGGGTATAAAAAACAAACGATTCTGATATTGTGTTTATAGGATGCTCATATTTATCTAATTTATGTTATCATCTGCGAATATTGATGTTTATACAGTACTTCAATCCTGACACATTTAAAATCATCTTGCCAAACATTTTTATTATTTGTTAATTCGTCAAAAATATACAAAATAGTACATCTGTTATTTGAAAAAAAAAGTTTTATCATATTCTTAAAATTGTTCGGTGTTATTTCCTAATAGCGAATTATGATATACTTTTACCTTATAATGTGAAATTAGTATCTAATATACTTATATACATAGATATAAATAAACACATTCGACCTTGAAAGATAACGCAATGTTAGCGGAATAATCTACAATACTCATTATCATTTCATTTTTTGATTAAAATGTTGTTGTTTTTTTGTTTACAGTAGAATTTTTGCAAAAATGGGAGGAGCAGTGAGTAGTGGACAGGATAACGATGAGTTAGTGGATAATTTGATAGAATCTGGGTACATAAGAACAAAAAAAGTCGAAAAAGTCTTCAGAGCCGTAGACAGATCTGATTACTTTTTATCATCACATCGGGAGAGCGCATATAAAGACTTTGCTTGGAAACATGGCAATATCCATTTATCTGCACCTTGCGTCTACTGCGAAGTCATGGAAGGTCTTTCACTGGAACCAGGACTTAGTTTTTTAAACCTTGGTTCCGGCACTGGCTATCTCAGTACAATGGCTGGACTTATATTAAGTAAGGATCATTTGAATATTAAGTTTGCCAAGTATTTTACTGAATTCAATTTTGAAACTTATTTTTTTATTTAAAATTGCAGGTCAAAGTGGCACTAATCACGGTGTTGAATTACATGAGGATTGTTTAAAGTACTCTTATGACAGATTAGAGGAGTTCAAACAGAAATCGTTGGCTCTTGATGAATTCGATTTCTGTGAACCTCTCTTTATCCAAGGTATTAATTAATCTACTACTAAATTTATAATTGAAAATAACGTTGTGTGCAAATCTCATAATTATTTGTCCACAGGAAATTGTCTAAGTGTCATGCCAGGTAGAAGGTATGATAGAGTCTACTGCGGAGCAACGTGTCCCGAGTCTCACGAAGCATTTATTAAGCAGTTTGTCAAAGTTGGTGGCATTCTGGTAATGCCATATAAGGACCATTTACTTCGAGTCGAAAGAACCGATGAGAACACATGGACTCATAAAACTATGCTGCCAGTCTCATTTGCTACTTTAGTTGTACCTTATCCCGAAGCACAGAATTTAATACATTTACGTGAGTCGAAACTATTAAATTATAATTTTTTAAGAAATGTTTTATAACTAATGAAATCGTTAGTTTGTTACTTGCTAACGCGTATTATAAAATAAAGTAATTGACCATTCTAATTAAAATTACTTTTCTTTTTTCAGCTGAGTGCGATCCCGTTTCATTACAAGAATTATGTCGGGGCAGAATCAGACGTCGGTTGCGACAAAATGTGTGGTGCGAGCATTCAGATTTGGAGTGTAAAAAGCCAATTCTAGCAGATCGCCGAAGGACACCACCTACATCTGCTCGAACACTGCGCCGATTCGTTATTCCAATTTTCGAAGAATCTGATGAAAGTTTGTCAGACGAGGACGATGATTATACTGGCAGAACACGACTGCTATTAAATGTTGATGCTCATCCAGGGGAGGCAATCACCACAACCTTGCAATTAGTCAGAGCTGTGATCCAACCGAATAGGGACGAAAATCGACTCAACTCGGAAGAAACACATAATAGCAATACTAACAGAAATAGTCATCAAAGCAGTGTTGAATCCGTTGACCTTAGTACAAGCAGTAGCAGTGGTGAAAGGCATAGTGGTCACGAGGAAAAACAATCTCCGAGTACAGAAACCTATCAAATTTCTGATAACAGTAGCAGCTCTGAATCTACTTGCGATAAAATTGAGGATCGAACAAAGCAAAAGGATAATGGAAATAATGAGAGAAGTCGCCGTGGGTCAAACTTTGATTCTTATTTAAGTATGAACGAAAGTGACAGCGACCAGGATCAAGATTATACAATAGTCCAGAGGAAAAAGGTTGCAAAGCGAGAAAAAGCCGACAGTGGGATTGTCGACGATGTAGCTGTCGTTAACGATGATGGCAGCTCGAGTTCAAACACACATCCTTCAGAATCTGAAATCATAGAAACAATGGATTTTCAATCTTACGACTTATTTCGAGAAAATAATTCTTCACCCCTTTATCCGCCCATCTGTATTCGAGAACAAAGACGAGATCATGGCGATGAGACAATTATGGGACATTACGTTGACTCCAACGCTTTTTCTTCTTACCTGAAGGAAAAGATACACCAACTGCCTCTACCCTATTCGCTAAAGTTATACATTAACTACAATCGCAATCTATAAAAATACAGTAATTACATTAATCGTTTATTTGTAAAGATAGGGACGTATATCTTTTTCTTATACAGAGAATCGTTAACCTTTCTAAGAAGTTTGTTCCTTTATTACATAAGTGATACGAGTGCTTTGCAATTAGATCAGTGAATATTGAAAAAAGTGCTTTGAACTTCAACAAAAGTTTAAATTGAAATTTAATAGAAGTTTTATTGAAATTGTAAGACCAATTGCGTGACTTTTTTATAGCAGTTCAATTTCTTGTTCAATTTTAAGTAGATGCGGTACAACTGGGACTATTTATGAAAATTAATTTATCTGTAGTTGGATAAGATGTACAGTTTAAAATTGCCGGTAATATAGAATCGATATTTCACAGGCAAATCATTGTAAAGAAACAGTTTTTAACATCATTGTCAGTAATAATTACAATATTTATAAGTCATAGCGGTCATAAACATTTCCTTATAGAAAACTAATTGTTTGATTTAATCTCTTTTATTTTCTCCTTCACCTACTTATACATAGTTTTACTAACTTTAACAACTTTGAAAATTAATGTTTTGTTCCACAATTTTTATACTTAACGTTCTTTACGTCTGTACAGTATTATTTTTTTGAAAAATTAAAAATTGTGGAAAAAAACCCAGATTATCCAAATTTCGTCGTATAAGTTGTTGGGTTTTGTTTTTTTTTTACCTTACAACCCTAGTTCGTTGTCACTTAAATCATTA
The DNA here is from genome assembly GCA_904066015.1 of Synergus gifuensis. Lineage (NCBI taxonomy): Eukaryota > Metazoa > Arthropoda > Insecta > Hymenoptera > Cynipidae > Synergus > Synergus gifuensis. The sequence goes on from CAJFCO010000131.1 coordinate 4,367,243, forward strand.
TAAATACATTTTAAAAAACATCTTCGTTGTTTGTACAAAAGAAAATATATTTTCCATGAACTGTACACAACGATACATTTCAGTAAAATAATTCTTATTTTCGCAAAAGATTACAACGTTTTATCGAATGAGTTTCGCAAGTCAATCGATACTACCGATTCTTCTAAAATCAATAACGTTCAGTTTCTGAATTTCTTAAACAATGGATGTTTATTTGAAGCAGATGTGCTAGATTTTTTGTACTCATAGTAAACAGCATCATCTGCACCGGAGCTAGAAGCCATGTTCCCGGCTTTGCGAATAATCTGAAAGAGGTCATATTTAACATTAAGAAAATCCTTTGAAACATAGTAAATTACTTTTGGAATTATTAAATTAATTTTACTTACCGAACGACCTCCTTCTCCAGGCAATCTTTCTTCATCTGCATCCATATCACTAGCAGCCAAAACTTGCTGCAGTAAATTAATCTGTTCCTCTTTCGTTTTGTAAAACATATCTGGCTCCTACAATACAAAATATTAAAAATTTAGATCAATTTTTTATTTAGAAATCGATGCATGAAATTCGACAAGGTATACACACCTCTTCCATCCCAGAAAGTTTTGTGATGACTTTGTAAGCATAACCTTGGTTTACTAAAAACTGTTGTCGCCTCCTGGAATAATCCATTTCAAAAGTATCTTGAGAAACCAATGTGTAGAAAAATGCGTTATATTCTTCAGCAATGGCCCCTAAAAATGAGAAGAATGGACTTTAATTTCTACAAAAGGGTGAACAAAGGCAAAGTAAAACTTAAATGATTTTAATAGATAAAATAAATACCTTTCTTTGCTCGTAAAATTCGGCCCAGCCTTTGAGCTTCTTGCCTCCTGGAACCACCATGCGATGATATTTGAATCAAAACATTCGCTTCTGGTAAATCGAACGAGGTATCTGCAACTTTGCTCACAAATATGGTATTGACTTTCAAATTATACTTGAAATTTTGCAAAATTTGAATCCTTTCGCTCTGTAAACAGATGAATTTAAATATTAATATAAAGTAATAATTCTTGTATTCAATCATGCTTTATATTTTAAATTAACCTGACTAGTCGGGCCATAAATGTAGGGCTTGTTCATTTTAATAGCATAATGCTTCAAAGCAAAGACATTATCCGAAAAGACGATCGTCTTATCGCCTCTTCTTTCATGATATCGGATGAGATATTGGCAGGCCCGAAATTTATTCGGGTTCATCACGTACAACAGCTGAAAAAAAATTACTTAAAATGAAAACTGAAAGTGAAGCCAAAATGAAACAAAAAAGAATTTGGGTTCTTTTCGACTTACCAATTTTCTGCTCATCTTGCAGTTGAGATATTCCCTGTAAAATTCCGCAGTCATTGGACACCATACTTCCGCACATTGGACTCTTGCGATAAATCCTCGCCTTTGCAATTCCAGCCAGTTAGCCTCATAGAGTTTCGGTCCAATCAAAAAGTTTAAGTCGGCAATTTTATCATCCTCTCGCAACAAAGTAGCTGTGAGTCCTAACTTACAATGCGACTGGACAAGCGTCAAGACTCTTCTGAACATTTTCGCTGGTATGGAGTGTACCTCTGTCATTAAGAAATACTAAATTAATTTAACAAATAAATAATACGTATTTTAAATTGAAACTAAATTAAATCATATAGATAAAATAGTTTACCATCCAAAACCATAATTCCCCACTCCTGTTCCTGAAGCCACCTCATTGTCTGCTCAGCTTCCCAGGATCGTTTCTGAGTGTGGGTGATCATAGAATAAGTAGTGACCAAAATCCCACACCCCATGGGTTTGTCTTTCGCTTCGCTCGTGAAACGACAAATCATCGAATCATCTGCTGTGGACCACATTTTAAATTGCTGTTTCCATTGCTCCACTGAAACACCAGAATTGCAAAGAACAAGAGCTCGTTTTCTGACTGTACAACAGGCAGTCACTCCGACTAAACTTTTACCAGCACCTAAAAAAGAGAAAATTAGTTTTAAAATTAGTGAGACTAGTTTTCGAATTTATTTTTGGAATTAAATAAATCATCGCACTTACCACAAGGTAGAACGATGACTCCAGATCTCGCTCGTCCATTTCCAAACATTTTTCGCAGACTTTTTTCTTGGTAGGGTCTTAAAACTGCTGATGGCTTCAGATCAATACTAAAAAGATAGAACTGTTTATAAAATGTAATTGTCAGTTACAGAAACTGACAGATTCAATTTAGGTTTATTAGAGGTAACGTACTTAATGTTCGGGTTAACGGTATCGTTTCTGAAATCATATTCAGCAAGAAGCGGATGGTCTAACTCAATACATCTCTTCTGTATTACTTCAATCTTTTCCTAAAAGTGAATTTAAAAAGATTTCAATTTAAACACAATTTACAATATTCAATTAGAAGTGCAATTCTATATCTTTATGTTTGAATTCGAATATTACTTGATTAACTTCAAAGCTAATAGTCTTCAGTTGCTGTTCTGCCTCCTCGTCTTCATCCTCCTTATCAATCTTTTCATAAACAGTAGAAATTTCATCCGGAACTGCTGTAACGCTACTGGGAGGTTGCTCACTTGCCCCTGGCTTCGTACCAAACTAAATTAAGGAATAAAAATTAATATTAGCACACAAATTCCTAAACAAATGAGAAAGTAAAATTAATAAAGATTTATAAACCGGTAAAGCATTCGTTTTGTCATGGATATCCGTGATAAGACCATCCTTATCAACCTCATCTACATTTCTAATCAGTCTGCACTCCTGAATAACTGGGTCCTTTAATAACTTCTGCAAAACATCCGGAAATGCAGATTCCACAAAATATTTGTTGTGTTTTAAGACCAATTTGACCTACAAAAATAAAGTTAAACATTTTGATTAAAAGTTCCTTTTATAATCTCTCATAGACAGCTTATAAAATCTTTATACCTTTCCATATGATAAAGTGCAAATCCTTATGAATTCAACAATTCCATCAGGAATACTCGTTTTGCTCAATTTTTCCAGGTACTCTGTTATATCGTGAGTTTGTAGACCAACACTAACAGCTGCGTAGAGCGAATAAGCTGTTAATTTATACTGAAAAATACATAACGTATTATATATTTGACTGCATTTTTAGTTCTCGTCATTTTTATTTTAAATCTAAAATTAAATTAAATACTTCATGAATGTATTTTGGACGAGCTACGGGTTCTGCAATTGCGACTAAGAAATCCTGAGCCTGTTTGTAAACTGGAGAAAATGATTCCAAAAAAATGTGTCCATTCGGAGCCTAAAAGTAAAATTTTACTGCATTTTGTATTCCTTGTGCTTTTTAAAACCGTAAATTAGTAGGTCTTGTTACTTACCACCCACAAAGCTCTGGATTCATGATCAGGTTTTAGAGTCATTTGAGAACGATAATCTTTGGCCCCAAATTCATCTTCTGCTGCAGGTTCCTGTTTTTCAATATCGTATTTCGCTGCAGCCGGAATGCCTCCTGGTTCTCCTGATTCAGCAACATCATCGTCATGGTAATCATCATAATCATCCTTATTTCTTTTTCCAAATCGCTTGTCTAGAATTAAATTTAAAACAAGAATTTACAAACATTAATATAATATTTCTTGTTGACAATAAGTGTTTTTATTTAATACAAGAAAATTGATATTAGCAAAAAGTCAGTTAATAAACTTAAATCTTCTTAGCAAAAACAATAAATTTAACAAATACCTGTATCTTTCCTGAATCTCTTTGGAGGTCCCATTTTCTTTTCTTATAATCCTAGAATTTTAAAATTAAATTTAATCAAAACTATAAGCAGGAAAACAAATAATTAGTAATAACAATAAACAAATAAGTTTTATTTACTATTTTGACTAATTTTACTTAAAATATGATATAGGTTATGTTCCTCTCAAAGACGTTTAAAAGCATATAAAATATTCAGAACGTAAAGTGACTATACGTCCTGTATTTCGCAGGACTGTCTTGTTTTTGAACAATTTGTCCTGCGAAAATGAACGTCCTATGAAACGTCCTTGAACGTCCTGATTCCAGGAATAACTTTTTTTTAAATATCGATGGCAGACATGACTTTATTACATAAAAAATTATATATTTATGATTAACCTAATTATTTGTTTTCCTGCTTTTTTTTTTTTTTTTTTTTTTTTTTTTTTTTTTTTTTTTTTTT